>CABHPP010145506.1:12447-49275 GCA_902168425.1 Peromyscus attwateri
CTCTCTCTCTCTCTCTCTCTCTCTCTCTCTCTCTCTCTCTCTCTGTCTCTGTCTCTCTCTCTCTCTCTATGTGTGTGTGTGTGTGTGTGTTTCTCTCTCTTTCTTTGCTCTTTTCTTATTTTTACTCCCTATTTCTTTTTCCTTTTCTGTTTTACTTCACATAGCCTTTCACAAAGAATAAGGATGATCTGGCTTGCCTCTTGTTTTTAGTATTCTGAAAGGTAGGGCCTTTAGATGACTGGATTTTCTTACCTCTCACTTTTCATTCAACCTTTAGCCAAAACTTCCTACTTGCCCCTACCATTTATCCCTTCTATTTACTCTATACTTTTCTACTTTTTCTCTATAAACCTGATGTCTTCCCTAGTCTTAGTCTACTTTTCTCCCATCCCCATTTATACGTACATGTGATGGTTAGCTTTTCAATCTTATGGGAGAGGTTGGTGAGAAACCTCAAAATGGATAGCTACATCACACACATGATACATACCACATACCATTCACACATCTTACATAACATATACACACACCAAGCATACAAATATCATTCAAAAACAGCACATATTACACACACACATTAAACATGCTACATACACAATAGGCAACACACAAACACACATACACATATCTCACACATAAACAACACATAATCCCACTCTGCTTCACACAGACACATGAAATGAAATGACAACTTAGACATCAAATAGATGAAGGGCCATTACATTCAGGTTTGTAGCTGAAGTTTTCCTGTGTCCCACCTGGCCTGCAGTCAGGACAAATCTCTCTCACCCTCCAGTCCCGCAGCTGCTCAGACCCAAATAAACACACAGAAGCTTATATTAATTAAAACTGCTTGGCCATTACCTCAGGCTTACAACTGACTAGCTCTTACACTTAAACTCAGCCCATTTTGTTAATCTATATGTTGCCAAATGTTCTGTGGCTTTACCTGTGTGCCATTACATGCTGCCTCCTGGATGGCAGGCTGGCATCTCCTGACTCAGCATTCCTGTTCCCAGAATTCTCCTTGTCTGTTTACCCCACATATACTTCCTGCCTGGCTACTAACCAATCAGCTTTTTATTTATCAACCAATCAGAGCAACACATTCACAGCATGTAGAACATCCCACAGCACAGATGCAACCTTTTGACATTATGACAAGAAACTGTTATCAGTGAGGTTCATGCTTTGGTGCCAAAAAATTGAATTCTAAAAATAATCACACACACACACACACACACACACACACACTCTCTCAGAATGTTTTAACTGGGTATACAATTTTGTGTTGGGTTGCATACATAGTTATCCAGGGTTGGACAACCCTGAAGGCTTAGATCATGAATTTTGTAAATATGGTGCAATAATACTTGTGAGAAATAGGAATTATGTTTGTATATTTAATAACACTAAGGGATTAATATTGCTGGGTGTGATCTTGATAATGTGGATATATTTTCCTTTTAAATACAATTCGTGACTTTAGAGGTTTGTAGCTGAAGTTTTCTCCAGTCCTGCCTGGCTCCCACGGCCCTACAGCCACTTGGACCCAAGTAAATACACAGAGGCTTATATTAATTAAAACTGCTTGACCATTAGCTCAGGCAAACTATTGACTACCTCTTACACTTAAATTAACCCATAATTCTTATTTATGTTTAGCCACATGGCTTGGTAACTTTTCTCATTCTGCCTTCACATCTTGCTTTCTCTGTGTCAGCTGGTGACTCCTGACTCAGTCTTCTTGTTCCCAGAATTCTCCTCTCTGCTTATTCTGCCTATACTATACTTCTTGCCTGGCTACTGGCCAATCAGCATTTTATTTATCAGCCAAATTAGAGCAACACACATTCACAGCACACAGAATGACATTCCCATCAGAGGTTTCTATTCAAACATTTATGTTTGAAATGATAAATACTTTGGGACTTGTTTTAAATCTATACAACAGTGTCCGCAAGACCTTAAAATTGGGAGTTGGAGTGGGCAGACAGGGGATGAAGTGAGACTAAGACATATTAAAATGAATTGAAGGTAAGTATTCAATATAGGAATCTCTCTAGTTTTATATATCTTTAAATATTTCTGTGACTAAACAGATATTTTTAAGTTAAAACCAGCGTTGAACAAAGATCCATTAAAATATTGTAGGATACTAGTGTATTTGTAAAACTTTTAGTGTAAATGACAGGTACCAAACTCAGATTAAATTAAGGAAAGGGTAAAGTAAAGAAAAACATCAAATGCATTTATATCTGCTACTAAGAATTCCAAGGACAGAGCTGCATCCAGACCTCTGAAGATGTCAATATTGGTCTTTCTCTTGGCCCCTCTACATTTCAGTCTTCTCTATTTTTCTCCACCAGACTCCACTTTGCACTGTATTTCCTATTCATTCTCCCCTGCATAGCCAAGAATTGACCAGGGGTAGAGGGAGAATAAGCCAGGGAGTGAAACAGGTTAGTCACCCAGTCTTACGGCTTCCAGCTACAGTTGAATTAAGTGGGTCACACATCCCAGTCACGGCCCAATCACCTCCAATACAGATTAAGAATCCTTTTATTTTATTTTCTTCTTTTCTTCTACAAACATTACCCATATTATTTAGCTCCATGATGTGAAACACAAATATTTCCTCAAACATTTTAAATAAAGATCTTTATAAAACACATACTGGGGTTTTATGTGCATATATACATGTAATATACAACTCGTCTGGAAATAATCACCCTGCCTTTAAAATTTTCCTAAAAGGAACTAATTCTACTGAAGTAGATTTACACACATTAAAATGCACAGGACTGAAGCATGGAGTTAAGTGAGTTTGACAAATGCATGTTTCCATGTAATGCACACCCTGATCACAACACAGAACATTTCCACTACCCTTACAAGGCTTTCTTGCTAATGCTTCCCAGGATCTTCCAATGGCAGGCAATCACTATTGAGATTTATCACACCACAGACTAGTGTTCATGTTCTGTGAACTTCCCAAAGATCAACCACTTTACACTCTTAATAACTTCTTTGACTTAACTGAGCACCATGAGACTCACCTAATTTTTTTTTGTTTTTACAATTATTTTCTTATTTATTGTGTGCTCTTTTGTGTAATTTGGGTATGTATATTGTGTGTGTGTGTGTGTGTGTGTGTGTGTGTGTGTGTGTGTGTATGTGTGTGTGTGTGCATATCATGCCAGGGGTGTGAAGGTGAGAGTAACACTTGCAAGAGTAGGTTCTCTTTTGTCGCCACGGGGGCTTTGGGAATTTAATTCAAGCAATGCAGTGGTAGATGCCTATGCATACTGAGGCATCTCACTGGCCCACAACTTTTCATGTATCAGTAATTTTAAAACTATTGTGCTATTGAGAAAACCGCTTTAAAAAATATGCCAGTATGTTTTTAGGATAGGTTTTGTGTATCTAATCCCCTCCTTCCCTGGATTCTTCAATATGCATCATTTTCTTTTTCCATTGCTGGGGGTTGAGCTCCTGGAGGACCATACACACAAGAGACAAATACTCTATCCATGATCTCTATCCTGAGTCCTAAAATGCCTGTCTTGTATGTTTTCTTATCTAATTTTCTGTTCACAACTATTTAGACTACCTCCTATGCCTTAATATCATAAAATATTGCTTCCATAGATGTCTGAGTGTATTCATTATGTGCTAGTCTTACATCAACTTGGGATACAAACTAGAGCTATCTGAAGGAGGTAAACTCAATTGAGAAAATGCTTCCATGAGGTCCAGCTGTAAGGCATTTTCTTTTTTTTATTATTAATAAATTTTCTATTCATTTTACATGCCAAACACAGAAACCCCCTCCTCCCTCTTCCCTCTCCCCAGACTTCCGCCCCAATTCTCCCCCCACTCCCCGCATTCCCACCTCCTACAAGTCAAGGTCTCCAATAGGGAGTTAGCAGAACTTGGTACATTCAGGTGAGGCAAGTCCAAGCCCCTCCCCCCTGCACCAAGGCTGCACAAGGTGTCACATCTTAGGCACTAGGCTCCAAAAAGCCCACTCATGTACCAGGGATGGATCCTGATCCCCCTGCTTGGAGGCCCCCCAAACAGTTCAAGCTAAACAACTGTCCCATGTATCCAGAGGGCCTAGTCCAGTCCCATAAGGGCTCCATAGCTATTGGTCCATAGTTCATGGGTTCCCACTAATTTGGCTGGCCATCTATGTTTTCCCATCATGATCTCCATATCTCTTGCTTATATAATCCCTCCTCTTTCTCATCAATTGGACTCCTGGAGCTTGGCCTGGCACCCAGCTGTGGATCTCTGCATCTGCTTCCATCAGTAAATGGATGAAGGCTCTATAATGACAGTTAGGGTATTCACTAATCTGGTTACCGGAGTAGACCAGTCAGGTACCCTCTTGACTATTGCTAGTAGTCTAAGGTGGGGTCATCCTTGTGGATTCCTGGGAACTTCACTAGCACCTTGTTTCTCCCTATTCCCATGATGTCTTCATTTATCATGGTATCTCTTTCCTTGGTCTTCCACTCTATCCTGTTCCAGCTCAAACTTCCCATTTCCTTATGTTCTCATCCCCCATTCCTTGCCCTCCATTACCCCTCTCACCCCAGTTTGCTCATGTAGATATCATCTATTTCTCCTTTGCTAGGCTATCTATGTGTCCGTCTTAGGGTCCTCCTTGTTAGCTAGCTTCTCTGGAGCTGTGGGTTGTAGTCTGGTTCCTTTGCTTTACATCTACTATCTAATTATGAGTGAGTAAATGCCATGTTTGTTTTTCTGAGTCTGGGTTACCTCACTCAGGATGATATTTTCTAGTTTCATCTATTTGCCTGAAAATTTCATTTTTTTATTTTTTTATTATTATTTTTTTTTACTGCTGAGTAGTACTCCATTGTGCATATGTGCCACATTTTTTTTATTCATTCTTCGGTTGAGGGGCATCTAGGTTGTTTCCAGGCATTTTCTTAATTAGTGATTGATAGGGGAGGGCTCAGTCCACTCTGAATGGTTCCACCCCTGCATTGGTGGTCGTGGGTTCTGTAAGAAAGCAGAATGAGCAAACCATGGGAAGTAAGTCAGTAAACAGCTCCCCTCCATGGCCCCTGCAACATCTCCTACCTCCAGGTTCCAGCCCTGCTTGAGTTCCTGTTCTGACTTTCTCCAATGATGGACTATGACCTGGAATTGTAAGCCATTACACACTATCCTCCCCAACTTGCTTTTTCATCATGGTGTTTCATCCCAGTAATAGAAACCCTAACTAAGACACATTCCCTTTGGGATCTGTGTGAGAGTTCTTCAGAGCATATAAATATGTTCAGTTTCATTGGATCTGCTACTATGTAGAATGCTCTCATCTAATTTGTGTTCTCTACAGCAGCATTCACAGTCACTACATTTCAATATGCCCGGCCATGGGATATTAGCTGTTTTGCTTTTGATGTGATAAAATACCTTGACAAAAGGAATGTAAGAAAGAAAGGGGTTGCTTTGTCTTACATCTCTAGAATACAGTCATCATAGAAAGAAAGTCACTTTTGGTGCTCCTGAAGCAAGTGCATAGCAGGAAAGTCAGGGTGGCAAGAGTTTGGGGCAACTAGTCACATTGCATCCAGAGTCAAGACACAGAGAAAGATAAATGCTCATGTTTGGGTCCCTTTCCCCTTATTTGTCCCACAGAGTGGATCTTCTGACTTCAATTAACTTAACCTCCATAAGCTCTTGCAGATAAGCACAGAGGTGCATCTTGTAAATGATTTTAGATCCTGTCGGGTTGACAGTGTTAACCTTCACATACAACAATACATCAAACACTATTGATCAGTTCATATTTAGAACACAGTCATACAGTAGAAGTTTCAGAGATTAAGGAAATATTCTGTATTTACTTTTTGAAATGGACGTGAGATATAATTGAGGAGTATTTAAAATGTGGCTAGTATGATTGAGAAGTTGAATTTTAAATTTTATTTGATTTGTGGGCTTAGAGTAGAGTAATTGGTAAAGTACTTCTTTTATTTTTTTATTAAGAAATTTTCTGTTCACTTTACATACCAACCACAGATCCTCCCCATCTTCCATCCTCCCATCCCCCAGCCTTCCCTCCAACCCATCCCCCATCCCCACATTCCCCAGGTCAAGGTCTCTCATGGGGAGTCAGCAGAGCCTGGCACACTCAGCTGAGGCAGATCCAAAACCCCTCTCCCCTTCACCAAGGCTGTGCAAGGTGTCACACCCTAGGCACTGGGCTCCAAAAAGCCTGCCCATGCACCAGGGATGGATCCTGATCCCCCTGCCTGGAGGCCCCCCAAACAGTTCAAGCCAAACAACTGTCTCATGTATCCAGAGGGCCTAATCCAGTCCTATGAGGGCTCCACAGCTATTGGTCCATAGTTCATGGGTTTCCGCTAGTATGGCTGGTCATCTCCACACGTTTTCCCATCATGATCTCAACATCCCCTGACTACAGAATCCCTCCTCTTTCTCATCGATTGAATTCCCAGAACTCAGCCTGGTGCCCAGCCATGGATCCCTGCATCTGCTTCCATCAGTAACTGGATAAAGGCTCTATTGTGACAGTTAGGGTATTCACTAGTCAGGTCACCAGAGTAGACTAGTCCAGGCACCCTCTCGACCATTGCTAGTAGTCCAAGGTGGGGTCATCCTTGTGGATTCCTGAGACCTTTCCTGGCACTCTGCCTCTTCCTATTCCCATGATGTCTTCATTTATCATAGTATCTCTTTCCCTGTTCCAGCTTGAACCTCACATTTCCTTATGTTCTCATCCCCCATTATTGGCCCTCCATTACCGCCCCCCTCCCCCGACTCTCAGTTTGCTCATGTAGATCTCATCTATTTCTCCTTTGCTAGGCTATCTATGTGTCCCTCTTAGGGTCCTCCTTGTTAGCTAGCTCCTCTGGAGCTGTGGGTTGTAGTCTGGTTATCCTTTGCCATTACATCTAGTATCCAATTGTGAGTGAGTATATACCATCTTTGTCCTTCTGAGTCTGGGTTACCTCACTCAGGATGATATTTTCTAGTTCTATATATTTGCCTGCAAATTTCATGATATCATTGTTTTGGTAAAGTACTTATACACAAGTATGAAGACCTGAATTCAATCCATATAATCCAGATAAAACAGAAAATTGTGGTAGCATATGCTGTAATCCCAATGCTGGGACAGCAAAGATAGGGAGATCCTTGAAGTTGCTCCTCAGCTGCTAAGCATAACCCATGATCCATAGGTCCATGTGAGAGACCCCTCTCAAATAAGAAGGAAAATAGTTCTTGAAGAAAAACACCCAAGACTGACATCTGGCCTTTACATGCATATGTATGTAAGTACATATTCATCCACATACAAACACACATACACACAAACTTTTTATTCTATTTAATCTAACTGTAGTGGTTAATCTCCTTTGTCTAACCAAGTGATTTTGAAAACACATAGAGGGCATACCCCTAGACATATCCAGAAAGGCGTTACTGAGGATTGAAGGGCCACTTAAACATGGGTGACATAATTTCATTGTTGGGCAACCTAAGTTGAACAACAAAGGAAAAGCAAAAACCTGCTGATCACAAGTATTCTCACTGCTTCCCAACTGCAGGTGATGCAACATGATTTCTACCACAATACTTTCTTTTTTTTTTTTTAAAGATATGCTATTTTTTTTTTTAAAGAAGATTTATTTATTATGTACTCAGTGTTCTGCCTGCATGTATTCCTGCAGGCCAGAAGAGGGCACCAGATCTCATTACAGATGGTTGTGAGCCACCATGTGGTTGCTGGGAATTGAACTCAGGACCTCTGGAAGAGCAGTCAGTGCTCTTAACCGCTGAGCCATCTCTCCAGCCCCACAATACTTTCTTAAACTGTGATTTGAAATACATATCTTCTTCCCCACTTAACTTGCTTCTTGTCAAGTATTTGTTCACAGAAATGAGAAAACTTATTAGTAAGAAAAATATAATTTAAATAGTACCATGTGGCTAAATAGGTGACATACTGGAAAATGCATATTTAGAGTCAAGCAGGATGAAGAGGTTAGTCTTAGGTTTTTGGAATAGTGGTGTGTCACTGGAAAGACACTTAAGATTTTACATGTCACACTCGGCATCAGACAATTCCACTTTGGATTAGGCATAGATGGGGTAGGGTTAAACAGAAGTTTGGGAATATCATTAGTCAAGTTATTGAAGCTAACCTAGTTAGAAATAATGGTGACATGAGTCCATGTCCATAGAAGCACTGAAGGTTGAAAGAACCATGGCAAGAATTGTAGTGGAAACGTTGACAGGAACTGGAAACTTAGTTGATCACAGAATTAGAAAAAAAAAATCAACTATAAATTTCAAATTTCTTGTTTTCACAGCAAGATGTATAACTGTTCAATGTTTCTAATGAAACTCTCAACAAAGTCACATGGAAAATTACATGTCAACCATGGGTGGTGCTGGAGACAGTCAAGTTTCTTTGAGTCATAGAAAGATTGTGTCTGGGACCAGTTTGTCTTGGGATCTAGAGGCCCATCTGTTACTTCTCTGGTTTCACCATGGCTGGTGCCAAAGGTCACCTTGGCCATTCACATACCATCTTCTGCTAAGTCACAATAGTGGTGTTCAGCACAATGGAAATGGAATGACCTGGAGAAACATGCAAATATCTGGGAGCTCTGTGTCGATACAGGAAAAGTCTGGGAACTGGGTGCATCCATTGTTTAATGTTGCAGGCAATTAGTGAGCAGGAGCAGCTGCTGTGGTTAAACTGCTAAAAATGCCAGAGCAAGTGAAGCAGAACATATGGGATAGGTTTTAGCTCCAAAACACTGCTTTGAGGATAATATTGACATGATTTGCCTATCATATTTTCCCCCTTTGAAAGTGATTTGCATAACCCTTCCTAGAAATAGGCTCCATATGTGTTTTAGTATTTTGGTGGAAGAGGTGTAAACTCAAGCTTTTTGAAGGAAAGCCAGCTACAAATCTCCTGCTGGAGCCAGGAAACATCTATCTTCAAGAGAAATGAGGATCCTCAACAGAAAGTCAACCAAGGGAAGAGGGGTTGGCAAATGGATATTTAGTGGAAACTAAACACGTTGCATTGACCTTAGAAAGTATTCTAGGTATGTATTATCAGTCTCTTTCTCTAAGAATAGACTCAAATCACAGAGGGAATTATGCTCATGTTACACAATTAGGAAGTATCAGATCCAGGCTTCAAACCAGTTTTATCTGAAAAAAAAAAATGGTTCTTCAAAGGCAAAAGTAGCCCATCTGGATTTGAACTTGTACAGTAGTTCTGAAAATATTTTTCCTTGTTCAATAGCCTAGATTTCATATGAAAATGTTCTATAAATATGATCATCTAAATTACCACACTGGACTTGGGTCAGAAATTCTGGAGTGACCCAGAAATCTATGTTTTAACACCCATTCAAGAGACTATGATTCATACTCATGTTTTAGGAGCACTGTATGGGAGATATTTAATGAATCATGTAACAGTCAGCTATCCAAAAAGTCTACAGCTAGGAGGATAAAGTATGAGAAGAAATTTAATGCACATTCTTCACAGAATATAATGGTAGAAATTTTTTTTCAGAGATATATGTTACTGAAGTATCTGCAGCCTAATTTAATGGAAGGAATGCTAGACAAGTAATGTTTAAACCTTATTTCCAGTCCCAGATCTAAAGCTAGTGTACAGGATGGCTTTGGGAAAGTCGCTCAACTGCTGTACGTTTTCTTTTCAACATTACTCATAGTGATAGTACTGGTGAATAGTAATAGCTGGTACATATGTTCCATAGAGTTTCCACCATCTTTGTAGTGTTTTAGAGGTAGATGGAACAGGAAGTCAAAAATGAGTGCATTTGATTAGAAAAAAAAATCTCAAGTATTTCTTCTAGATTGACATGCTGAGATATTTTGCATATGAATAAGACGAAAGTATTCCAAACTTTAGTAGCTCTTCTTTTCTTCACAAACATGGCTATACTTCAGAACTACCAAGTAGCTTAATGGAAAGATTAAAAAATATTTCTAGGCCACTCCACATTGCTTCCATCCTACCAGCCACACATCAACATATTCTGTAGGTTATTCTAGCAGATTTCTGGAGTTGATAGCTACTGCTCTAAACTTCAAATTATTCAAATTCATTTGCATTTCTATGTAAATCAGTCTTCATTGTTTTAACAAAATGTCTAACAACTTAAAAAGAGGGGTTTATTTATCTCACAGCTTCCAAGTCTTTAATCCATGGTACTCTGCTTTCATATGTGATGAGTATAACCTAAAGGCAGAGAGGACATTGAAGAGCAGAGGTGCATATCCAGGAATCAGAGAGAAAGATGGAGGGACTGGGGACAGCATAGATCCTTCAAAGATACCTCTTTCATTCAAATGTGTCTCCTAACTTTCTGACATCTTCTCATGATTCCACCAATTAAAGAGAGTGATTCACTGATGATGTCATAGCCCTTGCGATGCAATCACATCCCAATGGCTCATTGTCTCACAGCCAAGCCTTTAACACATGAGCGTTGGAAGGACATTTCATATCCAAACTGTAACAAGGATTCTCTGTTGCCTATGGGGATAGTCTAGTTTATTGAACCTGGAACTCAAAGCTTTTGTCATGTTCTATTCAGTATATTCCCTGATCCTGTTCTATTAATGACAATCATAAATCTGACTGATGGAACTTGGACTCCTCACTTTCCTCCAGTTACACTGTGAACTCCATATTTTGTCCTTTGATTTTGTCTTCTTTCATGCCATCATAAGCATCCCTCTGTCACATCATCTGGTGGATGTCATTCCTTTTTCTGAAGTCAGAGAAGGTTTTCAACATACCCACTACTATATTATTGATTACATAAGAGAAAGTCAAATAAATTTATAATAAAGACAGTTACAATCTTATACATTCTGAAGTTAAATGGCTACAGGGTCAGTTAATGGCTCAACAGTGTCATTAAAGACTCAGGTTCATCCTGTCTTCCCCATCATCCAATTTAGAGTAACTTCCTCTGGTAAATTTAAAACATCTACTGCAGTTCTGAGGGTCGCTTGTTGATATCAACAGTGGGTCATAAGATCTTCTGTTGTTTTTCATTCCTTCTTAAGAACAAGGAAACCTTTGTAGAAATCTACCTATCAGACCATTCATATTCCACTGTCTAAAATTATGTCACATGCCTGTTCCAAAACCATTCACTAGCAAGGGTAATTCAATGTCTTTGCTTGGGTCACTACAGTGTTCCCTCAATGAAACTCAGACTGGACTTAGTAATAAGGAGAGGATGTCAATGAGAGGTCTAAGATAGACTGAGCTGCTAACTCCTTTATTCAACAAATCACATCATTTCCATCTATACAATAAAATCTGTTCCTGTGACAAGTTTCCCTTATTAAATTCAAGCCTCCTGGAAGATGGGGTTTTATATGATGATAAAAGTCATGTTTCAGATTCAGATACACCTGTGTTTGAATTGAAGCAACAAACTCATCCCAGTTTGCCCCAAATTTTATTGATTTCAACACTCAAGTCCTATGTACACCCTCAGAAACTTCTTACTCCTGAGCAAACTGGGACAACTGGTCATCCCTGCTGAAATCACATGTGCTCCCCTTTAGTACAAATACTGGTAGTCTGCTCACTTAATCGCCCAATGTTTCATTCAAGAACTACTTCTTGAATGTCCATCTAACATGTGCCAGACACTATTCAGAAAGCTCTTGTTTGTCTGAACACTCTGACATTATATTAGTTCTCCCATTTCCCGAAATCATGCTGAGAGTGCCCTTGGCCAGCCTTGTGCATGACCCTCTCACTGCACCCCATCACTCACAGACAACGTCAGAGGAAGCCTGGCCACCTGACGAATGCTGCTTGGGAAATCCCCAGGAGTTTTCACACACTGTTTCTGGCTTGAAAAACAAAACACCCATAAAAACAGCCAAGGGTCCTGATCTGCTCAGAGAACATGATGTCCTCTCCTGTTTGCAAGGCCATTTCTTGGACAAGCAGCTGCTCTGTTTGCTATGTTTGCTGGACTTTTGGCCCTGCACAGTCACTATGAGGCAAGGCATATCTCAGACAAACGAGCCAGTGAAATGAGGTAATTGTGCCTTTCGATGAATGCTATTTCTGTATCCTAGGCAATGCTGGCTGGGATATGGAGAACAAGAGGTAGTATATCTGACACATTATGGCTCTCTCCACTAAATGGAGATAGATAACACAGGAGTGGGAAAGTCCCCTTCCTGTACTATTCCCTGAATGATGAGTGAATGCATCATGCAATCCTATTCTCGGTTGAGACCTGCTCCATGTGGGAAATTCCTTCCAACTGCCAGAATCTGTCTACTCTGTTGCCAAAGTGATTCTTAGATTTGAATTCATATAGCTTTATGGAACCTAATCTATAAACCAATTATGGGGTGTGTGTGTGTGTGTGTGTGTGTGTGTGTGTATGAGAGAGAGAGAGAGAGAGAGAGAGAGAGAGAGAGAGAGAAAGCTAGAGACAGAAACAGACAGAGACAGAGAGACAGACATAAAGAGAACTTTATCTTCACAGGGACTTTTGGAAATATACCATTAGTGTACCCACTGTAAAGAACAACAAAACATGAGTCAGCATAGAAGAAACCCTCGTCACATGAGTAATCTATAAAGAGGATGTGTAGAACTGAAGTGTTATAGCTAGAGTTAATTGTATCATTTCTAGGGGGGATCCAATACACGGTTCTGCCCTCCATAGGTGCCAGGCAGACACTTGGCACACAAACTTACATGCAGGCAAAACACCCATACACACACACACACACACACAAATAAAAACAAGTGAGTAAAACCTTAAAAATAGAAACTTGGTCTAGTATGAACCTTAAGTAATCTACAGGATCATACTTTTGGTTAAGAATTGTTGTAAAAGGCCAGGAGGCGGTGGCGCATGCCTTTAAGCCCAGAACTTGGGAGGCAGAGGCAGGCAGATCCCTGTGAGTTCGAGGCCAGCTTGGGCTACAGAATAAATTCCAGGAAAGGCACAAAGCTACACAGAGAAACCCTGTCTCAAAAAAAAATGTTGTAAAAGGTAGGGGTTTTAATCAGAGTTCTACTGAAGTCCATTGTATTTTTATCTTAGAGACCTTTGACATCCATTTAATCTTTCCAATACCCAGTTTCTTTATGAGCAAACTGGAGATGAACATATATGTGATTTCTTCTCAACATTATGAGTCATAATGTATATGGAGAATCCAGCAAAATGGATGATGCCTAATACATGCAAGTTCTGTAAACAGTCATTGTGCATTATTATTGGGAGTTACTATTTATAGTCGTCCACCAGCTACACAGAAGCCTTTTATTATCTGTCCATAGTTGGTGAACTAGGCTGGAAACCATTGGCTTCAGGTTAGATAGTCCTGTATTTATAACTATGTCTGCATGTACATAGTGTCATTCCATGGAAATCTTTCTTGTTCAGGCAAAGAAATGCTGCTGTGCCATTATATACTGTTCAGCTGACCTAGTGAGACTTCCCAGCTTCATCTGTGCCTGGAGTTCAGACTCCAGTCCCTTGCCATGCTTCTGAGCTCTCCTAATTTCTATATGTTCTTCTTTGCCAAACTGGATTGATTTTTTTTTTCATTGCTGAGCAACGTAATTCTCTTTTAACTTCTCGCCTCTAACCTGCCCTAAAGGCCTGTTTCACCTTCCACTGAAAGAAATCAATCGATGTATTTTGATTGACAAAGCATGTCTTGCCTTGAGAAGAATTTTCGTGCTACCAATTAGGTTAACATACACAGTATTTTTCTCACCAAGTAAGTTAGAAACATGGGTGTAATCTAGAAGGCCCTGTTTAAACCGAGCCTCCTTTAAAGACATGTGTGGACATTAAAGAGGGTTCCATCAAACATATATTATTTGAGCTGAAAGTTAAAGGATGTGATAATCAGGTCCGCAGCCTAAGTCAAAAGTCCAAAAGCCTTTTGAGGCTTTTGACGAGATAGTGCAGTAGACCCAATTATACCAAGTTCCAGCATGACAGGGAGAACATTTGCCACTGATGAAGTCCAGGAAGTTGAAAACCAGTGAAGGTCTTGGGAAGAGTAAGGATAGGAAGTATTTTAGACATTGACTCTGTGTTTAAAATTGCAATGTGTTTTCATTAAAACAGCAGAATAAAAGTCCCCAGTAGTGAAGAGAATCAGTGCTAAGAAAGCAGAACCCTAATCCCAGAGCAGATATTCATTCACAAAAAAAGCTTCATTATGAAATATTGAGGAACTGGTCTATGCAGTCTTTGTAAACTTTTATATTTGTGCTTATATAATTGGAAGGAGGAGGGTATAAGTGAAAAACAATTCATGCTGTTCTCACAGAAAGTGATTCGATACGAGTAGATATTTTATACACGGAGGATCTCAAACATAAAACTGAAGAAATGCACCACCTGAGGACTACAGTGCCAGTGTAGACCTGGCATTCATCCAGAGAAGCACATGCAATGTCCCATGGGGTTCAGATCAACTGACTTATTCATTCACCCAGAGTATAAATTTCTGGATCATCTTGAGTCTCTGCTCATTATTCTGATAGTTCTATAAATTATGTTCCCCTAAGAAGATGCCATTGTTGCTGAATATTCCTCGTCTGTACCCCAAACTCCACCTTATTTTTTGCCTTAATATCCTGATTCATTCTTCAAATGTTGACTACTTGCATATATATTACCTGGGAGTCATTAAATTACAGATTCTGAATGAATAGGTTTAGAGTGAAGCCTGGGAGTCTATATGTCTGATAGAACTCTAAAAAATGTGTGTACTTCTGTTCATTGGATGATAACTATAATAGTAAGGCACTTGGAGAATGATGGGTTTTGAACCATTCATAGGGTTTATGTTCTTTATAATTCCACCATTTAACTTTTAAACAGGTTGGTGATGAAAAATTCTCTGAGAGACCAGATGCAAAAAAAAAAAAAAAGATTACTGGATAGAAACAATGCAAAATCTTGGTATCTGAAGAATGATTATGACATAAAAAACTGACAGAAGGGGGCTAGAGAGATGGCTCAGAAATTAAGAATAGTTACTGCTATCACAGAAGACCTAGGTAGGATTCATAATAACATGCAAGTGTCTGATGACAACCATGTGTCACTACAGTCCCAGGGGATTTGGTGACTTCTGGCCTTTGTGAACACTAGGCATACATGTGGCACACGGACATGCATGTAAGCATTCACATATACATATAAAATACAATATAAGTGTTTTTGAAAGAGATTGTCGGAAGTCATGCAAGTAATCTTGTGAGATAATGACTACCTCATCATTGTGAAGTCCAAGTAGAGATGTATTTTGTCCTCTAACACTTCTCTACAAATATTCCATCCATACAGGAAAATTTTAAAACTGTAGCAAATGCATTTGTGTTCTCTTTAGATATTACATTAACATCTCCCTATATTCTCTATAACCTGTATCCATTCATTTAATTGCCCTTCTATTTACCAAATAATTTTTGTGCTGCCTTGGATCCACTTCAGAGTAAGTTGTATACCCATGTATGTCTTCCTAAATACTTTCGTCTATATATCACAGAATAGGGCTCACTAGCTTTTTCTGTCTCTGTGTGGTTAAGGTCCTATACAGTGTACAAACAAGTACAGATAACATTGGCTGAGACTTGACATATGCCTAACTGAAAACCATAACAAGATATAAAGCATTATCAACATAGCAATAAGTTCTCCCAAGCTATTCCACAGTCCATATCCACCCTTATCTTCTTAAAAGCAATCACTGCTCTGTCCTATGCTGTTTATTCTGTCTTCTCTAAACTAATCATATTCAAGAAATTATGCCTTATAACTTTGTCTAGTCTCCTTCATTGTTACCTACATTTATAGCATGTTCCTTTCTCTTCATTTCTGTGTTTTAAAAATGGACCTTACAATCAATACATCATTAGTTTACCCTAAAGATCTGTGACTCAATGGTTGTTATAATCTCGTGATTGTGAAATGATCACATTACATAGTTGCAGAACATTTTCACATTTCTCAAAGGAAATCTTGTACCCACTCCAGCAGCTTCCCATTCCTCTCTTCCCCCAGGCTCTGGAAACCACTAATCGAGTTTATGTCCCCATGGATTTGCCTGTTTAGGACATTCTGCATAGTGTTCTATAGTATGAACTTACCACAGCTTATTTTTCTACTCTTTTGTTGACGTAAAGCGGACTGCTTCCAGTTTTGAGCTATGCCAAATAAAGCCAGTATAAACATTCATCCAAAAGGTGTTTTGTGGATGTATGCTTTTAGTTCTTTGAGTAAGTCCCCGAGTGTGGGATTGTTGGCTCATTGTATAGGAGTATGTTTAATTTTATATGAAACTGCCACATCTCTTTCCTAAGTGGCTATACTATTTTTACTCCCACAAGCTCTCCGTGAGTTCTAGCTGTGCTAGATGCTTATCATGTATGTTTGGTGTTGACTGTCTTTTAAATTTTCTGCTATTCTCATGGGCCCAAACAGACTTAACAGGAGTAGGTAACAAGAATTCCTTAGAATGAAGACCTTAAGCATAAGGAACTCTTCCTCTCAGTTGAGGGATCCACTCTGGTACAAAATGCCCAACAGTATTTTTCCAATTCTGATGTAACAAATTACCACAGGTGCAGATGATTAAAGCACATGAAGACTATCTCATAGTTCTCTGGATTATAAATTCAACTTCTGCCTGAGTTTCCAATATCAGAAGGGTAAAAGCAGGGCACTAACTGGTATTGGCTGTTATTTGAAGATTCTAGAAAGAATCGTCATCCAAACACATACAGCTCATCAGGCTGTAGACTTACAGAACTGCTCACCTGTATAACCATCATCTATGGTCCCATTTAGCTCCCAGTGGCCTCTTTTTAGTCCTTCCAGGGACCAGCTGCAGCCCGGCATGAGCACAAATGGATCAGAATATTGTGATGCTTGAATATGTTTCCCATAATACCTGCTGCAATTCTTCTGCAAAGAGAAACAAAATTCTCTACTTCTGAGAAGGTGAAGAAAATCCCAGAATAGTCTCCCTACCTTAAAGACTGCTACCTTACTGTGGTGGTTTGAAAGAAAGTGGCCCTCCTAGACTCATAGAGATTGGTATTACTGGAGGTGTGACCTTGTTAGGGTAGGTGTGGCCTTGTTGTCATTGGGGGTGGGACTGAGTTTTCAGATGCTCAAGCCAGGGCTAGTATCACTCTCTTTCCTACTGCCTTTTGATCCTGATGTAGAATCCTCAGCTACCTCTCTGGCACCCTGTCTGCCTGTATACTGTCATGCTTCCCAACATGATAATAGACTAAATCTCTGGACTATAAGCCAGCACTAATTAAACATTTTCCTTTATAAGAGTTGCCATGGTTGTGATGTCTCTTCACAACAGAGAAACCCTAAGACACTTACCCACATTTTCAAAGTCTCCATGACCTTATAGTGGAGCACATTCATATGTGCCAAAGCTTAGGACCTGAGCATTTGAGGAAAGCCATTGCTCTACCTACTACAGTCCTTTCAAGTGACTAAGATTCAGACCCCTGGTAGATGAAGAGTTAGAAATTTTGAACCTCATCCTTGAAACACCACTTTAGTTTTTATCTCTATCAATATTTTGCTAACTCTGACCAAATGTGTCAGGGACAATTTGCAAATATTTTCAATTGATGCTTCTAAGAGTTTTAATTCATAGAACTGTGCAATGATATGTTTGCTTAATTTACACAAGAGTAAGAATGTAAGTAGTGGTAGCTTCTATTAATAACAGCTGTGAAAGGAGAGTTGTCGCCTCACCTCTGCTAACCCACCTGCATGTGATAAGTTACCATTCCTCCTGACACTGAGTTTTTCTCCTCATTTTTTGAGACATGGTCCTCTATATCCTAGCCTTACCTAGAAGTTGCTGTGTATCTAAGGATCAAATTGAACCTCTACTCACCCTGCCTCTACTTCCCCAGTGCTGGGATTTCAGGTATGGGACTCTACGCCTGATTTGATGTGGTGCTGAGGATAACAGCTTGGGCTTTTCGCATGCTAAGCAAGCACTCTACCAACTGAACTGCATCCACAGCCCCTTTCTTCACTGTTGATATGTATCATGGTTTTCCTTTATCTACACCATCATTTCTTTTCACTTTCCTGCCATGCTCACTGACTCTATGTGTGCTCTACAGGGGTTCTTCATGTGCTATAGCAGTTGGTCCCCTTGCCTAGCAGTGTCCAGTTGGTTCTGTGCAATACAAGGTAATGATGAAAATTATAGTTCAAAGGACTTAGATTATAATTTTATCCTTCTCTCTGTGTTATGACAAGTGTGAACAATGGTTCCCTCTTGTATAGCCACTGTTCCAGGTTATTTCCTGAAATCATATTTTGCTTTTTTCCAAATCCAGGAATACTTTTCTCTACTGGCCTTATTAGATTTCTGAATGCTAACAGCCCTCTGTTGCTTCCAGAACTGTGGTACTCTACCATCCCTTGCTCTTTTCTCTGCTGTTAATTGTGCTACCAAAAGATCTTGTTTTTATGAATGACTTCTGAATTATCTGTCTTAAGTGTTCCTTATTAATTCTTTCTGAAAAGATGAGCTGTATAGGACAACTTGTGTTCTCTCTTACCTAACTAAAATATTAAGATTGACAGGTTTCCAGAATTTAGCAACTTTCCAACACACCAACTTTCAAAGTTTATTGAGTGGTTTACTTTCATAAACATGCAAAAGAATACAAAGGAGTCAAGACACAATAGGATTTTTCATTACCCATCTACTAATGGCACAGGAAAGCCCTAGTTAGTTCTCTCATCTCCCCATGACTACAGTACAGCAAACTACCTTTTTCTGTGAAACACATCAAGGAAGAAGATATATAAGGTAAGTATGTGCTACCTTATGGATATGTTATACACATCCTTCAAGAATCCTTCACAAATCCATTAGAGAAAGTGCTGTTTCCTTTTGTAAGATACAAAACAATTTGTGAAAATACAATAACTTGCTCTCTAAAATCTAGGATGCTAATGAGAATTCAAATGCAGATTTTTTCATTCAAACTGGACTTCCTTTGAACCAGTTGTCTATAACACCTCAGCTATTAGAATAGCTTAGTAACCCCTGCCATACATTCATCATTGAAATACAAGAGTAGTATCAGATCATTACATGGTGTACTGTTCATGCTTTGGATTAAATAAATGGCTGTTGAAGTAATGATGAATAAACAAACATAGCTTTGGAAGTATTTCCTTTTTATAAATAACTTAGGACCAGGCAGTTTAATACAAAAGGTAATATTGGTTGGAACTATAGGATAAGTGCTGGGGATGTCTTTCTGTATGCTGTGAATGTGTGTTGCTCTGATTTGGTTGACAAATAAAAGTAGCCAGGCAGGAAGTATAGTACAGGCAGGATAAACAGAGAGGAGAATCCTGGGAACAGGAAGGCAGAGTCAGGAGAAGCCAGCTTGCTGTCTAGGGAGCAGAATGTAATGACAAAGGGTAAAGCCACAGAACATGTGGCAACATATAGATTAACAGAAATGGACTGAGTTTAAATGTAAGAGCTAGTCAGTGATAGGCCTGAGCTAATGGCTGAGCAGTTTTAGTTAATATTAGCTTCTGAGTGCTTATTTTATAAATGGCTGCAGGGTCGGTGGGGCTGGGCAGGACCAGAAAAAACTTCAGACAAGCATTTTGAGGCAAGTGGGAGGCTTTGTAAAAGCAGAGCTCTACAAGAATCCACTGATGTCTGCTAACTCCTTATCCATTGCTAGGCATGGAGGGTTCCCAAGCAGAGGATCATGGAGGTTTCAGCTCTCCTTGCTTTTAAGACTGTTGTAAGGTAGAGTTCCAAGACTGTGGTTGTGATGATATTGTGCACCCTAATAAACTCATCTGGGGTCAGAGAACAGAACAGCCACTAGATATAGAGGCCAGAAAATGGTGGTACACATGCCTTTAACCCTATCACTTGGGAGGCAGAGATCCATCCAGATCTCTGAGTTTAAAGACACACTGGAAACAGCCAGGCATGGTGAATCACTCCTTTAATCCCAGGAATTGAGCCTTTAATCCCAGGAAGTGATGGCAGAAAGCAGAAAGGTATATAAGGTGTGAGGACCAGGAACTAGAGCCTGGTTAAGCTTTTAGGCTTTTGAGGAGCAGTTCAGCTGAGATCCACTTGGATGCGGACACAGAAGCTTCCGGTCTGAGGAAAAAGGATCAGCTGAGGAATTGGCAAGGTGAGGTGGCTGTGGCTTGTTCTGCTTCTCTGATCTTCCAGCATTCATCCTAATACCTGGCCCTGGGTTTGATTTTATTAACAAGACCTTCTAACAATTCATGCTACATGTAGTTGTTATGGCTGTGTCAAGATTGCCAGATCAAGGGAGAGCCTTCGCCTAGAAAGCTAGTGTGACAGAAGAAAATCTACTTTCACTTCTTATGTACATGGATGTCTTTCAAGCATTACTGACCTTTCACTAAGGACTGTTTCTTTAGACTCTTATACTTAAGCTTTATAATTGCTCGAGGAGATAGGTTATTATTCATCCTCTTTACAGACTGGAAAGCTAAGACTCAAATAGTTCAAAGCAAAGTACTGAGTGGCTGATTTGGTACTGAAAAGTAACATTATCTGTCCTAATGAGCTTTGTGATTTATTCTCTACTCTTTTTCAAAATGCCACAAACCACAAGAGTAATTTGAATTGAGCTGTGTTTTTGTTCAAGCATTGTGTCCTACTGATTACTTTGAATACTTTTTTTCAGTGCTTATATTCAAACCCAAGGCCTTGTGCATGCTAGTCAATCATTTTACCAGGGTTCTGTATCACCAACCAGCCCTACATTCTACATTCTTATAAGAATACTTATTTCTATTTTGATAGAATCCCTTGATTGCTTCTTGGAATTAATTCACTGTCTCCTTCCTTGTTATTTTAGCACAAAATTACAAACTTTTTTTGGTATGTATCCAAAGAGCATTTAAACTTGCAGAATGTATATTTTGCAGCTCTTCATTTCAATTTAGGAAGTCAAGCTGACTGTCCCAACCTATGTGACTATATATCCTTAGATAAGAAATTTTGATGCTGTTAGTATCACTTTAAGTGGAGTGGGTCATTATTCCTACCCAGACTACTTACTTCAAGAGGTTTTAGAGGATTAAATTTGGTAAGTATGAAAATGTTTTGTGAAGGATAAAGTACAATGGAGATCTAGTAGTCTGGGTGTTATTCCTATGATTTGTCCTTTTAGTACAATGTGTGTGCACATGTGTTTTCTATCACCCATGTTTACTATGAATTAAATAGGACAAAACTGAATTCTCTAGATTTATAACTTTCTTACTTCTGTTTCTCCTCAACTCTTTTTTCATTTCCATTCATTTCCATCCCTCATTTCTTTCTCTTTCCTGCAACACACACACACACACACACACACACACACACACACACACACACCCCACACCATACACACACACTGGAAGTTTCAGAGTGAACTCGGCAGTGTGCCATCATATATGAGGTAAGATAAACACAGTCATCAACATGAGGAAGCCACTGGCTGAGCACATGATACAGAGTGAAGAGGTGAACTGGGCTAACAGAAGGCCACAACAATAAAATCGCAGGGCAAGGAGGAATAAAAACTTTCATGTTCTCAAGACAGTGTTATTCCTAGAATTTTATAAGCTCCCTCAGAGGTATGACAAATGTAACTGACACGCCTAAGGTAGTAATTCCAAAGGTAGACTCTGACTACAAGAAAGAGTCCAGTGAGCACCGAGCATCTACACACACAGCAATTTTCTTCAAGACTTTCTATCTTCATTACTAGACAAAGATAAAAGGTCCAAAAAAAGATCAAGTCTTTTATGTAAAGTGTAAAACTAGAAAATGGTGCATCTGTTTTTAATGCCAGGATAGTTGAATTTTAAATATGTCAAGACTGAGTCATTTTTGAAATAATGTAGACTTTAGTGACAGTCACAGGCTAGGTTTTTACAAGCTAGGGGGATGTGTGTTCCTAGCTTTTGGGACTTTAATCTCTCTGTCTGTTCCCACAAAGCAGCAATGCACAGCAAGCTAATGTGACTATTATCACTATTTTCCTTTTTCAGGGCTCTAACATTTGTTGTCTATTTGGTGATACACTCATATAGACCTGTCAATGTCCTCTGAAATACTTTTAAAGCTTTCTCTTCAAGTTGAACAGATACACACTCTACCCCGAAAAAGCCTATGGAAAATTCCTGACACTGTATGTTCTCGTAATTTTTGGAACACTGTAAATATTTGAGTCAGTAGATCTTAATCCATAAACACAGCTGTACTTAAAAAACCCTGATGGGGAGTTATTATAATTTAAACAATTGGGTAACAAAACAAATCACTGTTAATCATTTTCGTTTTCTAAGGACAATGGATCCAGACTGCTCATAAAACTGACGTGATGAGCTTCACAATTGCATCCACAAATAAACTTACAAATGCTAAGATAAACCATTCTCAACTTTTTAAGAACATTGTAAAAGGAATGTGAGGTGGGGGAGGTCTAAAGAAAAGAAGGAAAAGAAAACAATTTCAAGCAAGACCAAGACTCTTATAACGAATGTACATGAGGCCTCCAAAGATAAACACGGAGGAGAAAATCCTCTGTAGGTTTGTCTTTTCTCTGTCTAAACTGCATTGTGAATTGCCATTATTTGGAGATTATACTTATTTCTATCAGTGCTACATTCGATTCTGTTGATAGATTCTCTGTTTGCTTCAATTTGCAGTAAGTGCTCAGCATAACCAGTTCCTTCGATGGAGGTCTGTCAGACTCACATAGAGTCAGCACCATGTTAGGTACAGGGATGATGTAAAAATGAGTTGCAACCTCTGCCCTCAAGAGGATCACAGAATCAAGACAGACACAGAACATAATTAAATAACTTTTCAAATTCGTTTTAAGCAAATGAATAAATCACTAGTGTGCATGAAGAAGAGAAGAGGAGTGGATTCCAAAGTCCTCAGAGGACATGTTTAGCAAGGAAGGGTGGTGAAGAGCAGGTGAAGATAGAAACAAGCAGATAGAAGTAAGTCTGTCATTGAGAATACTGCCAGGAAATAAAGGCAATGGTTTGCTTCACCCATAGGCAAGAACAGAAGACTAGTGTATAAACAGGCTGTCAGACAGACATAGATAATGACGGAGAGACTGGAATGTCTAAGGTCAGAGTTGATAGCCTTCTCTATAATCCAATCAAAGCATGAAGTAACTTTAGTTAAGACTAGATCCAAATTCAGAATTTAAAAGATTCAATTTGATAAAGAGGAGAAATAGATTGATATAAGAAAGATAAGAGGTGGAGTATTCTTGGAAAAAGTAACACGACCATGGCTCATGAGAATGGCAAAAGGATGGATAGAAGAAATTCTGTGGAGAGATCCATCCAAATTTGACAGTCATAATAATTTCATGTTAGACTGAATGTGGGGAAAGCTAGAGTATACAGAAGAAATCAAGAGAGGTTTCCATTGGAAGTGGTCTTAGGGATTTGGACATTTAATGTTTGAATTCAGTTAAATCTCACCATCATCACAACGCATGAGTCCACAGCAGACTCAGAAGTTACTTTGCTCCCACTCCTTCGTTTTCCTTTAGCCCCTGCACCTAGTCTTCTAAGGGAATGTGTGAATGAGAACTTGCTGTCTCTACAGAACTGCTATGTGAGAAGCCTTGAATTAGGTATTTATAGGCAGATTAGGAGCTAAGCTTTGTTGTGAGTGGCAGGAATAGAGGAGCCTGGACATAGGAGTTGGTGATGGTGGGGCACTACGGCAGAAGGGGCACACACCAGAAAGGACACCTTGGTTTTATAGTTTCAACACTGAACTGCTGAATGATTCTGTGATTCACTTCAGCTTCATGAGCCTCAGCTTCCTAAGCACCGCTGTTTGCCTTCAACATTTTACCCAAGGACCCTCTGGTGAGCATTCCTTACCTAATAGAACAGAGTATTTTATACTTTATAATACAGGGTCAATAATTATATAAATTGTAAAGCAAAGAAGGAAGGCAAAGGCTAAAATCTTTTGTTTAGTATCTGTGAGAAACCAGATCCTTTCATATATAGCACTATGACCCCATTAACCTGGAAGAAGCTAGTTGGTCAAAAGGCTAGAAAGCCCTCCTAACCAGGACCACACAGGAGGACAGGTCCTGCTTGACGGATGAAGCAGCATGACTGGGCACATGAGGCGCTACCCCACCTCTGAAGTCTTTAGAGAAAGCTGAAGAAAGGGCAGCAGTTCAGAGAATTCTCTCTGTCAGCAGCCTTCTCATGCTGCTTTGTCTACTGGATCCTCAAGGTACTGGATCCCAAAGTGCTACTATTATCATCTATCTGAAGCTAACAGCCTTTATAGAGCCCACAGAACCATGTGCAGTCTATCGCTTCCCTGCCAGTTTTGACTCAACCTCACCCCTATGAGCTACTCCCACCCAGAGTTCTCTATGACCACAGCTGAGGTCCATTCCAATGTTCTCTTCTGTTGACAACATTGGACTTTATCAATGACTGTTTCCTCTTCCTGTAACAAATATTCTGTTGTTGTTGCTGTTGTTTATGTTTCATTCATTCAGTTTAAAAGTGATTTCCTATGCAAACATGCCTTGCTGACTCTTCCAACCTAGTAGAGCCCAAAGGAAAAATATTTCTGCACTTGTCTTTCACCATGCTCAGGACACTGACTTTTTTAAGTGATTATTCCTTTCTGGCTTTCTTCTTTGACTATATAAACTTACTTTGGCTGCAAGCTCTAGCCAACCCTCCCTCCTTCTCTTCCTCCTTTCTCCCTGTGTTGGCAAGGAGTTCCACAAGGTACTTTTCTTCTACTTGGATGACAAATTCAACATGCTGAATGAGATCTGTTCAAGACTGAAAGTGTGGCAGAGTTTGGGGGTGATGGTAAGTTTAGCAGCCAGTAGACACCAGGAGATGTTGGAGACAGGTGGAGAGACACAGGCCAAGGTCTTAAGTGTAGGTGACAAAGTTATTAATAATTGAGACTCTTAATGAGCCTTAAAGCCACTATAAAGTTGTGTGTGAATTCCCATTTCATAAATGTCATATACATTCTGAATCCAACTCCTAATTCTCCCCATGGTTTTCCTACTCTTTTAGCCTGTCATTGTAATTAGGATCTAGAAATATGTTATCACTACAAGGTAGACCTTGAGTCTACAGTGAATTCAAAGTAGATAATGCAGACTTGACCTTAACCTCACCTGAGACATCACAGTCCAAAGGGATGTATACATCAAAAAAGCTGAAGGCAGACTAGGACAAGCACAAACCATAACTGAAAAAGAAGAAAGGTAAGGTGCTGACGGGATGTCACAACCTGCCCAGTAGAATGTTCCTGAGACCAAGCCAGATGCTTCCTGGCCAACTGCATGCCCTATCCAATTCCGGAAACCTGGATTCTAAACTCCTTTCAATCAGCGGCAGCTTTGTTCTCACAGACCTGTCTGTGCCTCACCTGAGGAAGAGAGCTATTCAAAAGCCATAAACCATTTCATCCCTCAAATATGAAACTAATCCATGTCACTCAAATCCAAACCATTTCCCACCACTGAGATTAAGGGGGCCTCTCCAATTCTACCCCTGCCCTCCAGCACTGCTACCATTCAGTTCTCTCCCTCACTGCTTCTCCTTCTGGGGAAATCTTGCTAGAAGCCTTTGCCCTTTTTTTCCTAGTCATGAACTCAGCTTTCTTCCTGTTTGGATACTGAGCTGCATTGGACATTAAATTCATTCCTAATTAGTGGGGTGAATTCAAATAAGTGAAAATAACTTCATCTCTTTTCAGTTTTTATTTGGAGCTTAGAGAAGACAGGAAGTCACTTTTATTATACTTTAAGTTATTTTTCTGGGTCACATTTTTCATTTTCTCTTGAAGCATTTTTATGTCCAGTGCTTACATTTAGAAAATGCTAAACAAGGTGTACAATGAGAAATTTGAAAGTTAATACAAAATCACATAGGGTTGTTGCATGAAGAACAAGGCCTTGGGCTTATCAGAAGGAGTCTTGGTCCATTTTCTTCTCACTTGTCTAATATTTGAGTTAAATGAGCAGATACCTAAATTCATTGAGCACTTCTCTCCAGTATTTCTGCTTTCCCCAGCATGTATAAACTGACTAACTTTGGGCATATTCCTTACTTTAGTTATGTGTCAGTCAATTCACATAAACAATATGCAGATAGAAAAGACAGTTAACCCATGACAGATAGTTTGCCTAACATATGGCATTGTGCTAAGTCTAATTCCTGGTGTTTCAGCAGTGTGCTGAGCACAGGTGCTGATGGTACAGGTGTTTTTAGGTATTAGTATGATGGTTGGGTAGTGTTGTTGCTGGTAATTATTATCGTGGTAGGGTTAAGGTTTTAGTGTTGTTAAGTGGTGGTGATACAATGATGATGGTAATGAATTAGTAAATTAAAGCTTATATTGCTAAGGAGATTTAAGAAACTTAAAGAAGCTGGACTCATTTAATTTCTAGAAAATTCCGCATTTTTTCTCTGCTGCATAATTGTAACTTAACTAAAGTACTTCAGGAAAATCTAATGTATCTTTTCCCCACTCCCCAAGAAATAAAAATTAGATGTCCAAGAGTTGTGAAATAACTCAGTATTATATTCCCGGAATAAGTGGATATCGAGGGAGTGAGGAACAGCTTTAATAGATGGAAAAATGCAATCAATCTAAGTTTTTTCTATTATTCTCCAAAGATGATAAAGAAGGCATTAACTGAAGTAAGTTAACTCAAAAGCTAGGCTCCTTAAATATCTCGTACTCAAATTTATTAATTTGTACATGTAGGAGAGTGTGTGTGCCATAGTGTCTGTGTAGATATCAGAGGACAACTTGGAGAATTCATTCCACCACACAAGTCCAAGGTATTGAAATTAGATGGTCATGCTTGCTAGTGTACTTCTTAACCTGATGAGCAATCTTGCCAAGCTTCCTATTCAAAATTAAGGGAAGTCTAATCAAAATTAATGACAAGTATAGACACAGAAAGAAGAGAGATAAAGCAAGGAATTATGGGAAAGTTGATGATCTAGGGGCAGGAACAAAGAATAGATGCAGAGTGGTAAATGAGACTAAGGAAGTTGTCTATGATCATTCATGGAAGTGAGCCAAGTCAGACTAACGGACACCTGCTCTCCTCTTAACTAAGAGCAGGAGTCTTTGAAGAGGTTGTCCAATCTTATTTTCAGAACACTACTTCAACTTCAGTGTGCAAAGGAGGAACTCTGGTGAGAACAGGAGCAGCATGACATGGTCCAAATGGTAAGGAATACAGCCGGAATAGGGGAGGCTAGGAGTAGAGATTGGAGGGAAAGTGTGGAGCTGGGACTATTAGTTGTCAGAAAAAAATAATGATATTAGAAGAGAGGAAAAGATTAGAGGAAGAGCATAACAGAAATAATTTCCATTTCTACTTTAGGTGTCTGTTGGATTAAATGTAAAGGAATTTGAAGATTAGGTTGATACATGATAGTAAATATGAGGGGTTTCTGAGAATGTGGACAGCTGCTCAGCCTGAGCTACAGAATAAATTATGACAGTGGCATAGAAACACCTCTCATCGGAGCTATAAGCTATAAGCAAAGAGCAGAATAGGTATGAGAAAAGTACATGATTACAAATGTGGAAGAAGGTCGGGTGCTATATAAATGACTTCGTAACAGATCATTACTCTTATGGTTCAAGCCATTTGAGCCTCTTACCTTTCCCAGCTCTCTGGTTCACTTACATTCTCTCTCAGTAATGCCTTTAACTTTCCTAATAAATTATATTTATTTCTATGGCTATCCATGTGTCCCTAATCTAATTCTTGGTTCTGGGACATAAGAAACTAGAATTCCACCAGGTACCCTCAAGGCAGAAATTTGCACATATATAATAATATTGGAATATAACTATAAAATACAAGAAATACCCATAATTCCATATGACAAAACAATAACTTATTGGATGGATAGGTGATAGGTAGGTAGGTAGGTAGGTAGGTAGATAGATAGATAGACAGACAGACAGACAGATAGATAGATAGATAGATATAAATTGACTATTATTCTAAGAGAATATACAATAAAACACATAGAGAGAAAAATAAAAACTCAGCCATGAACAAATAACATAAAGACAATGGTTGCAAGCAAGATGGACAAATGGTTTCTAAAATCATGAAGTATAAAACTGAGGAAAAAACAGGTGTCTGTCAATGTATCTTTCCCAAGACATTTGTCAGGTGTAGGAAAACTGGGGAGGAAACCACACAGTTTTAGGAGAGAAATCCAACAGAAACCACTTGCAAGAGATACATTGAGAGTCCAGCAGTAGAAAAACACAAATTTCACTGACACAGCAGTTTGTTGCACTGAGAAGGGTGCATTATTATCTTTGTAGCGTTCTTGTTCCACCCACTTAGCCTTAATCTAATTATATGAAAACACTAGATAATTCTAAGTAAACTTCAAAAACATCAAGGTAAAGGAAGAGAGAAAATCTTTCAGCCACCTTTTCTATGATGGTACATTAGCCTTGTGTGTGTGTGTGTGTGTGTGTGTGTGTGTGTGTGTGTGTGTGTGTAAAACATCAACGTCCTACTAGTGACTAAACATTCCATAACCACTTTGGCCAGTTATGAATTTCTGTTTTAACTACTGTCGCTCAGCACAAAGAAATTTCTCTGACGAGGATTAAAAGTAGCACTAATCTATGGGTAAAGAGATAAGAATATAGAGAGCAGTTTGATACTACTACGTACATTTAACAAAGTAGTGATAGTAGATTCACCACTGGGACATATGAGCTCACCAACCCTGGGTTCTTGGCTAGATTTGTAGTACTAATTCTGTCCTATGCAGTGGGCCTTAAATCAAATAAGAAAGCAGTTGGCTACTTCCATACCATTTATGCCACTGTTGCAATTTGGAAATATCTTGCCATGCTGGTCAATACTGTAGTTCAAAGCATTCATGGATGAGTAATACTATTGATGACCCCCACCCCGCAACAGCCTATATACCTCTCTCTGGTATGCTTAAGGTTAACCAGCAGAGAGAAAGCTTCCTGACCAGAACTTTCATTTTCCATGACCTGTGACCAAAGTGTACGGTATGTTCAGCACTAGCATCGTACCATCAAGTCTAGTAGGAAACCAAGAACAATTGTAATAGTCTCTATTGCTTTTGGGGTCTCCAAAAAAAAATGCCTGGCCAACAACACAAGGTGAGATATCCCACACATGGCATTGGGTTTTTCTTTGTCAAGCTATGGGCTTCTGGAAGGGATATTATCCCCTGTATAGTTTAACTCCAATTAAACTCTTTTTTTGTATAAATATGTATTATGTATGTGTAATATATGTAATATATACAAAGTATATATGAAATATATATAGTACATATACAAAAATTATATACATATATATAGTAGGCTTCCATATGTCTTTTTCAAACACCGTTAATATTAGTTATCCCTGCCTCCACTCTGTCTTCCCATCCCTCCTCCCAGTTAAACCTCTGTTTCCTTTATTTCTTTCCCCCTTGGGCAGTTAAGGGGGAGTAGAGCAAAACACTATATTCTGAACTTAGAAGACCCACTGTACTTATGAATTCACATCAGCTGTATTTGCCTGTGTAAGACCTACACAAGAACAATCCAATCAACACCCCAGCTTGTAGGAGGAAGTAGATCAGGAGGCCCATCCCTAACTGAGGATCTGTTGACACTGATGGCTTCTGGGAGAGGGAGAGTCAGTTTCTTCAAGAGTGTGAGCACTGGTAGATGGCTCATGCTCTAGCTGATGGCTATGTAATAATGAGAATATGGGCAGCACAATCTGGACTGGGTTGGTTATCAAAATTAATAGATAAAAGCAAAGCACAAATCTCGGAGGAGGTAGATGAGAGTGGATCTGAGAGAATTTAGGGGGAAGAGTGTTGGATTAATATGATCAAAACACATTGCATGTATTACTAAATGCTCAAATAATTCATGAGAATATAATTTAGAAAATAAATTGTTATATATTCTAGAAAATTAAGGGCAAATTTCATCTAAACTTAAGATTGAATCCTGAATATGAACCTGGAACAGAAAAGGAAATATCAGGAATGAACAACTTAGTAAAAGTTCAGACAAGTTTTGAATTCAGTTAATGATTTGTGTCAGTCTTTGCTTAGTTCTAATCACTGCACTCTGCCTGTGCATGGTGTTCACACAGTAGAGGGTGGTGGAGGCAAGTAAAAGTTAGATGGAAAATCCGCTTAAGGTTTGCAAATTGTCCTCAAGGCCACTAAAAGCAAGTCCAAAATAAAAAAAGAGGTCACAAAGATACCAGACAACCTGCTGCCTACTCTGTTTTTAGTTTAGAGACAAGACTATTACCTCCAGTGGCATCTCCTCTTCTTCTTTCCTGTGTTACTTGAAGCACATCATCCATCTTCCTCAGCTCTGGTAATCTCAATGTGGGTGATGGTGTTTACCCCTGCATGGGTAGCAGAGTGACTTAGGTGGCGTCAGGGGGCATGTCCATGTATGTACAAGATTATGCAGTACTCTTGCCCTTGAGATATTTGAGTTTAAGTTCTGGCTATCTTACCTACTAGCTGAAAATTCTTGGGAAACAGTCTTTTAATGTGAAAATATTCTCCATCTTTTGTAGGAAGCTATTAATAGAGTACAGCTCATAGCCTTTCCATAAGGCTCAAATGAGATAACAAACAGAGACTGCTCAGTCTAGCACTCGGTACATGGAGAATGCCTAAAATAGCAATGATTAATATTTTCCACATTCTGTGCTACTGAAGCAAGCTAAGGAACAGGGTATTGAATCATATTGTGCATACATTCTGAAGTGGTAATTTTTTGAGTTCTGTTTAAGCAAGGCAGCCTGTCTGTAGCCAGTTGTAGTTGATCAAGTGAGGTTTAGAAGTAGATGGCAGAGTTAGGAGTTTATGTGCTAATCAATTTGGCTACGAGGGCAATTCACATTTTCTCTTAGGCCTTTTGCTGTCATCGCCTGCATCCCTGCCTGCCACACCCTAACATTATACAGTTTGGGTTGAAAACAACCTCAGACAAGGTACTGTGCCCAAACGTGGTTAAGGAGTTAAATTTAGAACAGACGGACAGCCTGACTTCATTTGACTGCTGAGATCCAAGACCCACATCCAAACCACAGTGGTTCCCTATGCATTCCTGAAATCAAGGGGTAGAAAAGGGAGAGTAAGAAACTCCCACCTGGCATGTCCATTCTGCTTCTACAAAAATGTGCTCACGGCACAAGGGCTGAGTCTCTGGTCCCTTATGCTGTGCTGGGCCTTGTGTTCACAGGGCAGCCCTGGCTGGCATTGATTCAGAAATCAAGTTTCTGCACAAAAGGGTAAAGGCCAGACTCTCAGCAAAGCTAGAGAAAGCCTGTCCTCACAGCCTCAGACTGAGTCAAGACTTGGTCTTCTACATGTCCCTGGCCACTGTTCTAGGGCAGCTCTCAGCACCTCTTCAGAGACGGCCACAGAAACTGCTTTGCAGGCCTCCTTGGGTCCAGTGCCTCTTTCCTCCCTAGATGTAGCATCAATGCCAAAACTGTGGTTTTGGGAGGGCCCCAGGATACCTCATCACTTCATTCATCCCCAAACTACAAAACCATCTCAAATCAATATGCAATATAAACAAAATAACCTCAATCACACAAATTTAATTAAAACAAGTTCATCAACTGGGGGTCTGCTCTGTTAAATTATGCATGCCACCCTGTTTTGGAACTTTACAATGCAGACATGATCATGATCTTACCCTAGTGGTTTCTGCCTTCAGGATTCAGCCTTTCTAACCTGGCGCTGAGTGCTCTCTGTGCCTCTCCTCTCCATATTTCTCAGTTTATTTTGTCATTAAGGCCTAACCACACTCTGCACCTTAGGCTCAAGTGTCAACTACATAGTGCTCTTTTTATTTCACAAGGATTACTTCCTTTATGCTTTCCAACTTTTGTATAATCGAAGTCCTTCTTCTGAACTGCTTTTCTACAGTTTATGATTAGATGCATGGCTCAAGATTCAAAATCTTGTGCAGAACCCACTTGTAGATTACTTCAGGGTTCTTAGAAATCATCTGGTCTACACATGTTAATCCCAAATAACTCCATCCAGAGGATCCTAATAATAGTTAATTAGCACTTTCTCAGACCCTAGGCACCATACTAATCCCTTCCCATGATGAATTCAGTCTATCCTCATAAAAGCCCTGCTTAGAACTAAGCAACTTTACTCCCATCTCATAGCTAGAGTATCTGAAGTTGAGTTAGGTTGATAACATGCAGAAAGACATACATCTGAGAAGGAAAGGCCCAGGACCTAAATTCAGTTCTGTATGCTCTATCTGATACACCATAATGCCTCAGATAAATGGTAAACCCCACCCCATTACCCTCATTTATAGTTAACTTGGGCAAAAGAAGAAACATGTTTTTTAAGAACATATAGTACATGGAAAGAAATAATAAAGGCAACTTCCCCTTCTTGATCAATGGACTTTCTGCTTCCCACTTTCTAGAACCAAATGATCCACTAAACATTTCCACTGCACCATTATTTCTTACATAGCTGGTCGTTCAATACCACAGAGGACTGGAATGAAAGTAAGGCAGTCAACTTCAATCTAAACCAAGTTCATGTCTGTGGAGATCCTATTAAACATGAGACTAGCCGCCCCCAAAGCTACAGTAAAGGATCATCTTTGAAACTTCACTTCTCTTAACTCCTAGTCTCCATTTTGAAATTGAGAGGCAGTAACAAAGCATTGCTGTACTTAGAAAATGAAATCTTCTCTGTATGGCCCTTAGCATGAAGCCTGACAATAGGCATTCAAACAGCCACAGTAACCAGCATCTCCCCTCCAGAGCCAGGATGGGAGTATTAAGAGACAACATAGAAGATTTCAAAACAAAAGGAATTTAAAGCAATTTTTTTCTTTTAAATCTGAATTCTTCTTTACACAAGTGAGACATTGAGGCTGTAAGAGAAGAAAACATATTAGGTTCAGGTCATTAGTATGTAGGTAGAACCCAAAAGGACAGGAAAATTAATCTCTGGACTTTTCCAGTATTGTTCCTAACTTAGTCCTAGTTAAGGCCCAGAGACAGGCAGTCCTCATACAGTAAGCAATGGGAGGAGCTCTTAATGTTTGTCTTAGTCTTTTCTCTGAACCAGGACTGGAATGTAAAACTTGGCAAGAACTTCCTGCAGACATCACCTTTAAAGTATGTGTGCATCTGTGTACATACATTCATCTGCATATGCACACACCCATGCATATACATAGGTATGTATAAAAGAGAAAGACAGAGAGACAGGGGCTGGGTAAAGACAGGATACTGAGGAACATCTGCGTAAATTCTGCATATATTCAGGGTGAAGTCTTGAGACACAAGCTCCAATTACATGCTTCCCTGAGCACATTACAAATACCTCTACTGTTCACTCAGAAAGCTCTGACCCTCAACATTGTCCCTTCCCCAGTCCAAGGCACATTTGCACTGTAGCTCTTTGCATCTATCTTTCTTCTGATTCTTGTTTTTATTAAGAAATTTTCTATTCATTTTACATACCAACCACAGATCCCCCTCCCCTGTCCTCCCATCCCCCAGTCCTCTCCCAATACACTCCCCCATTCCCACCTCCTCCAAGGCAAGGCCTCCCATGGGGCATCAGCAGAACCTGACACACTCAGCTGAGGCAGGTCCAAGCCCCTCCCCCTGTACCAAGGCTGTGCAAGGTGTCCCACCATAGGCATAGGTCTTTCTACCCTTCCCCTCCCTCCTATTGCTTTTCCTTCAATTGTTTTGCTTTGTTTTGTTTTGTTTTGTTTTGTCTTCAGCCCATACTCAACTCTCTCTTTTCCTTTGCATTTGAAAGAATGGAAGTAGAGCCCCCTCTTTTTCCTTGGACTATTACAGAAATACAGTGTCTTTCAGTCAGAAACTGAAATGGCACTGAACTTGTTTCCTCCACTTTTTTCAAAGATTTTCAACTAATATAATTCAATGAACATAAGTCATCCAATACATACTATTGAGTCTCTACAATATCCCAGGGAGAACACATATTGTTAAGGACAAATGAGTGAGTGAGAATATTTCATGACAAATATGCTTAATCTACAGGAGAAAGTTATCTACACTGTACTCACAAACTTCTTGTGGGAAACTTTGGTTTTCATCCTTTAAGCCCCGACTATCTATAAGTACTGTAAAGGAGTTGACTCATCTCCCTTGAGCTCATCACATTGTAGTCGATCACATTAGCTCCATGGACAAAGCCATTACACAGCATTCAGTGTGTTACTGGGCAATGTGCTTGAATTGTCTTTAATTGTGTTTATTCAAAAAGATAAATTCATAAGTTTACTAACTGCTGCTACCTTCACTCAGAAAGTGACTATCTGAAGGTCATGAAATAGTTAGGTTGAACAAAGAATTAGCAAGTTATTCAGGCAGGAAATAGTTGATCCAAGATTGGAAATGAAATGATACAGACTGATATATAAAAACTCATAAAGTTTATATGAGTTTTTGCAACTAGCAAAACCTCATACTTATTAATGCACATGACACAAGGTAGACTGAGTTAAAAAGCCAAGATAAATGAAAATCAATATATGGATATTTTTGAAGGATGACTGGACAGCTACTCACAACACCAGGGAGGCTACCTGGATAATAGGACCCCAAGAAAGACACGGGGATCGCCCAATGACAGAGAAATGGATGAGATCTACATGAACAATCTGGACGTGAGTGGGAGTAATGAGGGGTGAGGGGCGAGAGAAAGAGAACTTGGGGAAGCAGGAGATCCCAACTGGATCAAGAACAGAGAGGGAACATAAGGAATGTTCATGATAAATGAAGACCACATGAGAATAGGAAGAAGCAAAGTGCTGGAGAGGCCCACAGAAATCCACAAAGATGCCCCCACAATAAACTGCTGGCAATAGTCGAGAAATAGCCCGATTTGACCTATCCTGGTGATAAGATGGCCAAACACCCTAATTGTCGTGCTAGAAACCCCATCCAGTGACAGAGGGAACTAGATGCAGATATCCACGGTCAGGCCCTGGGTGGAGCTCCGGGAGTCCAATTGGCAAGAAGGAGGAGGGTTTATGTGAGCAAGAGTTGTTGGGACCAGGAATGGATGGAATACAGGGACAAATGGCCAAATGAATAGAAACACATGAACTGTGAACCAATGGCTGAGGGGCCCCCAACTGGATCAGGCCCTTTGAATGGTTGAGACAGTTGATTGGCTTGATCTGTTTAAGAGGCATACAGGCAGTTGGACCGGGCCCTGTGCTCAGTACATGAATTGACTGTTTGAAACCTGGGGCTTAGTAGAGACCCTAGGCTCAGCCTGGGAGGAGGGGACTAGACCTGCCTGGGCTGAGTCCACCAGGTCAATCTCAATCCTCAGGGGAGTCTTTGCCCTTGAGGAGATGGAAATGGGGGGTGGGCCGGGGGGAGGGGGGCGGGACGGGAGGAGGGAGAAAGGGGGAATCTATGGCTGATATGTAAAGTTGAATTATATTGTAAAATAAAATAAAATAAAATAAAATAAAAAGAAATAAATCCTATTGCACTATTGGAAAGAAGTAATAATAAGCACAAGAATATAAAAAAATAAAAAAAAAATAAAAAATATATCAATATTTTTTTCCTTAACATTTTCTTTTCAAATTTCTGGAATTAAAAACTTGTATTGTTATGGTGATATTTTATTTGTACTGAAATGTGATTTTATTTGTATGTTAATAAAGTTGCTTGGGTTCAGAGCTAACAGCAAGCCATAGCAGAAGCTGGGCGGTGGTGGTGCACAACTTTAATTCCAGTCACATGACAGGCAGATCTCTGTGTGTTCAAGGATACAGCCAGCATGGAGACACATACCTTTAATCTCAATACCAACCATAGAGACCTAGAGGTCTGTATAGACAGGCAGTGATAAGAAGGTCATATGGTTAGGTTTACAACCAATGAGAAGGCAGAACAGAAAGTCAATAAAAGGACAGACACACAGGAAGTAGGCCTCTTTCTGAGGGGAAGGACGGCAGTGGCAGGAAGGGTAAGAAGGCGGTTTTAAGTCTCAGCTCTTAGCTACTGCTCTGACCTCTTAGGCTTTTAACTCTGCATTTGGCTCTGTGTTTCTTATTTAATAAGACTGTTACATCTACATATTGTCACAAGAATATAGTGAATGGTTTATAAAGAGAAAGCCATCTTATTCCACTCCTTCATTCCTCCTTCCTTTACCACCACACTTCAGCAACTGGCGTAAGGGTCTGGTGTTTGCATTTTTAACATTTAGTGTTCCTTACTAACACAAGTCACCACTTAAGAACTCCTGAGAGTCACAACTTGTCAAGGAAGATTCCAGTGACAGTCTGTGAATAACCTGAACATAAGCCACTAAGGCAGGAAGCAAATCATTCAAGGAAAGCTAGAGAATACCTAAGAAACCACAACCTAGTTTGTTAGCACTGAAGTGTCTAATGATCCCTTTTGCTTCTTTGCTGAGGAGAGGTAAGCTGGCCATTCTTGAACAGAATAGCCTGGCTTAAGACCAGTTTCCTAGGACTGTGTCTTGGTATGTGTGTGTGGTGGGAGGTATCTTATGTCTGATATGAATCAGAGCATTCATG
>CABHPP010145507.1:0-16101 GCA_902168425.1 Peromyscus attwateri
GACAGTGCAGCTGCCTGAGGGTTGTCAAGGCTGACCCAGCCAGAGATCTGTGTTTGGCTGTGAGTTACTAAGTTGAACTGTATTGCTGCCTGGGGGACCGGCCTCCAGAAGCACAGGGCTCAAAGGGAATCTACAGAGTTGGCACATACTATGACTTTTTATCTGAGGGGGTTAGGGAAATGGACACCCACACACTCTCTTGATGGTTTCCTTCAGACCTTTTCTTTATTCTTCTTTTGTGTTCTCTATTCTTTATTTCCTAGTGATTTCCCTCTTTCATTCTTTTTTTTTTTTTTTTTTTGGTTTATTTACACAGGGTTTCCCTGTGTAGTTTTGGTGCCTGTTCTGGATCTTGCTCTGTAGACCAGGCTGGCCTTGAACTCACAGAGATCTACCTGGCTCTGTCTCCCGAGTGCTGGGATTAAAGGCGTGCACCACCACCACCCGGCCTCCTTCTCTCATTCTTGATGTTTTCCTTTTAACTCATTTTAACTCTATTTTTTCCCTTACAGCTTAAAAACCCCCGCAAAATCTTTCAGGCAATATAAAAATTACAATGTGGTTACATTCTGTTTTTAAAATGAGTGATTATAATGAATACAAGTTGAAAAAAAAACACACAGTATGTTATCCATATCCCTTACATGATTAAACATTTTACATATTACAGGTGAAAACAAATTATCCCCAAGAACCTACGTACATTCATACCCAAGCAACTTGTTATAGACTAACAGAGTGTAAGCAAGCAAGATATTCTTCTCAGTCACATCTTTTACTGGCAGGCTGCATTTTGCAGTTACAAAGAAAGGGCCAATTACTTTTTTACTTATCTTGAAAGGTAATCTTATAAGGAATCTTCAAAAAAATCACAAACCTAAACTTTTGTATATGAAAAAGAATCAGGCAGCTCTACTTTAGATCTTTAGGGTACATACCCACTCATCAGTAGTTTTTTTTATATCAGAAAATTGAGGGCAGAAATGGGTATAAGGAATTATTCATCACCTTTGGTCATCAACCAGTCCTAGCAAGAAAAGTGTGTCAGCTAGTAATAATTGGGCTGCTTTGTTCTTGTTCCCTGACCTTAATGAGTTCCTTACCCAACTATGTGCCTTTCTAAAACTTTAGATTATCTTCTTGGGTTTTTCACCTCAAAGTTATTGTCAAAACATCTGATCTAACCTGAAGTTATTATAAGGCTTTGTTTCAGCTAATAATGCACACCAAAACCTGTGACTGCATCTTTTGGAATTAAGATTAAAGGAATTCAAGCCAGCCTGGCCCTGGGACTCAATTGTTTTCCTTAATCATCAACCTGAACTGAGATCTATGCAGCTCCTTAGGTGAAACTCATGTGTTGTAGTTATAGAACATTTCCTTGTATATATTTTTATTCATCAAAAGTCTGTATAAACTAACATTATTATTATCCATCAGACAGTACAGCTTAGGAAGGAATCATCTTCATAATAATCCACAGGTAAAAATGCCCAGTAGAATAGGATGTTTCCATGAGATAAACACACTACATTACAGGCAGTGGGGATCTCCCCACACCCATTCACACCATACCAGATACCAGAGAAAGATGGCAGCAGCAAACATGTAAAGGCACAGCAGAAGCAAAAGACATTCCAGATCTGTGGTCTCGGGGCCTTGCCTATCCAAGATTCACCCATCAGGGATTTGCCTCCTGGTGGGCTGACACCCTGAAGTCAACTGCCATCTGCTGCTCCTCTGACATGGCCACCAGTAGAACTGGAAAGCTAAACACCTATATATTGCCTTCCCAGAGTCCCAGTAACTGGCTATTTGAAGGTTTGTAGAGACAATGAGAAACACAGGTGTTTGTGACATCTCTAACAAAATAACTTCAGTCATTCAACTCAAAGAGCTGTCTGCAGGGAAAAGCCAAGAGGGGTAGTGGGCAGGTGTCTAATGGTGGGGTGGGATGGGGTGGGGTGGAGGCCTCAGCCAGAGCTGGCAGCTGATGACTGGGAAGATGGAAGAATGAGACCTGGAGCCCCACAACCCAATTATGACATGAGACCTAGGGTCTTTGCCATGAAGGAGCAGGACAAAACTTGATGCTTCGGAGATGAAACACATATAGAAGCTTCAGATGGACTCGATGTTGCTAGTTGGAAGCTCTGTGCTGGCCCATTGTTTTGTCCCTGGGGCAGGGTTAGAGGCCAAGGTAGCCAGAACTGCTGCTGGGATCACCATGCAACCCCTCCAGGCAAATGTGGGTTAGGGTCTCTCACAAGGGGAGCCACTCCCACAGGGTACCACATTCCACTTTCTGACCACTGTAGACTTGTAGTATCGTAATACAAAAATGCTTTCAGTCCAACTTCAGACATCACAGTCTCCAGTGAGCCTGTTGTTAGGTGTGCTTTTTGGTATGTAGGAACTGGTAGCCATTTCAAACTAATTGCTCGAACTACAACCCATTTCTCTCCCTTTCTGTCCAATACGACAAATATTTACTGAGTAACTGGCTATTTCTGAAAGTTGTTGAAACACCGAAGTAATGAAGAGAAAACTGGTTCTAAATACATGTCAAAATCTACACTGCACCCTTGTTAATCACAGGAACTTGATAATAAGCCGTTTGTTCTAATTCTCTCAGCATTTCCATTGTGTTTTCACAATGTGGACAGGGTTATTATTTCTTAGAGAACCTATGAGCATCAGTACCAGAAGGTAAACTCAATGCTGCCAATCTTACAACCACATTTAGACGCATCTGATTTTTGTCTGATTTCCCATTTGAAGACTCAGCAATGCCACTGAAGGCTGTCGTGGCCCAGCAACATGTTTATGAGGGCTGGGGTGAAATAGCAGTGATCTACCGAAGAGTTTATCCGGGCCGCCTTTGTAAGTTAAGAACGCTGTCAAGGCAAGACTAGTGGGCTGCCTTCATTGCCGGCCCTTTAGTAAAGAGGTGTTAAATTGAGATTATTGTCCTGACGTGGGTTTGGATTTAAGCTGAACAGGCTTGTGTTGGCTACTTATCTATATGGTCCTTCAACCGAGTCACATCTGTTTGTGAGAATAAAGCAAAAATGTGAGCTGTGAGAATGTATCGGTTAGTTTTCCATCACTGTAATTAAATACATGAGAATTTATTAAGAGAAAAGTTTCATTTTGGTTCACCACTCTGGAAGTTCTGGTTTAAGATGGGGTGGAACCATTGTTCTGGGCATCGGGTAAGGCCCTTGATGGCAGCCATGAGAGCCTGTGTCAGAACAAAACATTCACGTCGGAAGTCAGAGAGCAGAGAGAGCTAGAACAGCCTGGATCCCACAATCCCTCGGGATATACTGGTTATGTTCCCGTTGTTGTGTCCAAAGCCCTGAAAAGAAGCAACTTAAAGAAGAACTTGTTCTGGCTTACAGTTTAAGTTAGAGTTTGAGGGGACATACTCCACCTCAGTGGGGAGGACATGATAGATGGAGCGGGAAACCGGCTAGTCACATAGCCTCTGTGTCGGGAAGCAGAGAGTGGACAGGAAGTAGATCTGAGCTATATGACCTCAAGGTCCCACCCCCATGACTCACTAGTGCAGTGTCACCAGCTGGGGGCCAAGTGTTCCGACCCATGGGACATCTCACATCTAACCACGGCAGGGGGTGTGACCTCAGTGACCTAAAGACTGACTGCGGTTCCCCTCTCCTCCTCAGGAGCCACAGCACCTCCCAAGAGTGCACCCTGGGGACCCGGCCTTTGACTCATAGAACCATGTAAACCTCAACAGAGGGCACAGGCAGATTGCACAGTGTGGTCCAGATTGAGCCACACACAGATTAAAGAGTCCAAAGCAAAGCCATGGTCGGTGGCATCAGAAGACTGGATACCAGGAAAGTTTGGTGTAGAACTCTCGGCCCAAAGATGAGCGCCTTCTCGGTCTTCCCCCTTGTACAAGCCTTAGTAGCCAGTGAGGTTCAGTCACTCAGTGGGCACAGAACTTGGACAGAATGACTCTGTTTCCTGAATCTCAGGGAAGTGCTTCTTGGTGACGGTGCAGAATCTCCTGGTGCAAAATCTACATGATGTCTTGGCATATCAAAGAATGCAGTTCCAGCATTATAAAGTGGGTTTCTTAGAGGTAAATGTTCTGTTGGATTGATGTACATATGTTCAAGGACCTGGTTTTCTGACTTAGGCCCATACTTTGTACATCACGGTGTGCCTAGGAGACAGTTTGAGAGCCCAAGATCTTGGAGCGGCTTGGCCATGAGTGAAGTGACCTCCTCCTCCGGGCTTCAGGAATGACATGAGACTGAAAAATACCTTACACACAGACTTCTAGGAAGGTGCAGAGAACATCTTCCAGAAATGATCAATGAAATCTCTGAACTTGTAATTAATTTTCTCAGAGCAGCGGAGACACTCCACACCATCTACATTTGTGACTATCAGGTACTAAAACAGCCTCAGTCTCTTGTGAATGTTTTATGCTCCAATTAAAACTCAGTTTCAAAAATAATACATTATTTTTTGCCCTTTGTAAAGCAATGTATTTTGTTTATGGAAACTTTGAAGAGCATAAATAAAACGAAAATAGATTTTTAATCTAATAATACTTTAAGTCCTAAGTCAGAGATATCTGTGGTTAACATTTTGGCACATCCCGGTTTTTCTCTGAATAACATACTTTATACAAATATTTGGTCACATTGTATATTACTATTTTGAAAATGGATTTCCCCTAATATGCTGTTTATCATCCTGCCTCATCTTTAATGGGTATGTACTAGTTTACTGTCCAATCAAACCATAATTTATTTGCCCTCATGTTAACACTGCAGTTATTCCCAAGTTTTGTTTTGGTTTGGTTTGGTTTGGTTTTTTTTTTTTTTTTGGTTTTTCTAGACAGGATTTCTCTGTGTAGCTTTGTGCCTTTCCTGGAACTCACTCTGTAGCCCAGGCTGGCCTCGAACTCACAGAGATCCACCTGGCTCAGCCTCCTGAGTGCTGGGATTAAAGGCGTGCGCCACCGCCGCCTGGCTCCAAGTTTTAACAGTGACAGTGTTGTGATTGATGTCCATGACATTTTCCTTACATCATTGTGCTACTTTCTGAACCAAGTGATTTATGTATCTAAAGATTTACTTTTATTTTATGTGTGTGTGTGTGTGTGTGTGTGTGTGTGTGTGTGTGTGTGTTGCCAGCATGTATGTACATATATGCACCACATGTGTGTAGTGCCCACAGAGGCCAGATGAGGGCGTTGGATCCCTTGTAACTGGAGTTATAGATGGTAGTGAGCCACAGTATGGGTGCTGAGATCCTAACCCAAGACCCCGCAAGAGTAGCGAGTGCCCCTAATCACCGAGCCGTCTCTCTAGTCCCAGGTTTTTGTCTGTAATGTTTTGATGGACGTAGCCTCCTTTGTTCCTGCAAAGATGGTGTTAGTTAACTGTCTTACCAAAAGCCTGCGAGTCTGTATTTCTGCTCTTGGCATCAGGAAACCTGATCACTGAGAAATTAACCCTGGAACTCACTTGTTGGAGTGAGTTGGTCAAAGCCCACTGGTTACTTTTACTTTCTTTGTATGAGTCTCCTGTTCATGTTTTTCCCGTCTTTTTCTCAGAATATTTGTCCTTCTTACTCATTTGCAAGAATCCCTTAAGGGCACCGGGCTTTGTGATTCATGTAGAAAATAGTTTTCTGTTTTATCATTTGCATTTTATGGAAGTTTTTGACATATATTTTTTAAGTTTTATATGAAAAAAATTCCACGTTTTCTTTATGCAGGTTGTCTATGCTTAACACTGTGGCCAGCGAGGTGGCTCAGTGGGTGGCGCACTTTCTGCCAAGGCTGGTGGTCTGAGTTCAGTCTCCAGGGCCCACATGGAGGAGGGAGAGGACTAATCCAGGTTGGCCTTGGGCCACCATGCACACACTTGGGTACATGTGTGCCCGTACACACACACACACACACACACACACACACACACACACACACACACAAATATAGAGAAATAAATGCAATAAGACATTTTTTAAAGGACCTCATTCTGTACTTCATTTCGTAGGTTTTTATTTTTTATATCTGGATCTTTGCTGTACATCTGAGAGGCATGGCTCTGGCTTTAGAATTTTTTTCTCTCCCTTTGGGATTAGCTGTTTGTCACCAATCCATTTATTGATTATCTGTATTTTCCTTGCTGATTGGAGCGATGTTTTATCAGGTGATAAATCTTAAGAGAATGTGTGTCTATTTAGTAAGCACTGGTTTTTGTTTCTCTGTTCCATTTATTCCTGGGCCTCTTATTACCCCTCATTATTTCTCTTTGCAAATATGCGCAGCCATTTTTTTTCAGGTGAAGTGTGGCATTATTTTATGAAGTCTGTCCACTTTTCTCAGATCATAATGGAGTGTTAATGGGCGCTGAAATGGATATGCTAGGTAATTTGGGGAAAGTGGGCATGCCTCAAGCACGGTGTCGCTCTGGGTGACTGGACAGCTTCTCAGATCTTCCTTTTCTTTCCTGTTTTGTGTTGTTTCTTGTTGTTTTGTTTTGTTTTTTCAAGACAGGGTTTCTCTGTGTAGCTCTGGCTGTTCTGGAACTTGCTTTGCAGCCCAGGCTGGCCTCAAACTCACAGAGATCCACCTGCCTCTGCCTCTCAAATGCTGGGGTTAAAAGTGTGCGCCACCACCACCCAGCTCTCCCCAGGTTTTTCAAAATCTCCTCAAAGACTCCGTTTTGTTTTATTGTTTGCTTCGTATGTATAGAACCTACCTGTTTGTTGTGTATTTATTCCTAGAGGTTTAGAAGGATTCTACTGGGTGTGCAGCAGTACTCTCTTTAGAGTTTTTAACTAGTTATACTAGTAATATAAGAATGCCTTTGGGATGGGTGGTAGTAGACCAGGCAGGCCTCTGTGAGTTTGAGGACAGCCTGGTCTATGGAGCTATTTCCATGACAGCTAAGGCTGTTACACAGAGAAACTCTGTCTCAAAAAACAAACAAACAAACAAAAATGCTTTTGAAGTATGTATATAGAGCATAAAATATGTATACAGAGTATATATGTGTGTGTGTGTGTGTATAAGAGATTTATACTAGTCGCCCCATTGAAGATTTTTATTCATTTTAAATAATATGTATTGATGAGAGACAAAAAAGGAAAGAGTGAGACCTCCCAAGAGGACACTTTCATTCTTCAAAGTATAACACATTTTTAAATAGCAGTCCTTGCTTCTGTGACATCCTTAGATCCCTTTCCCTCAGGTCTCCAGATAGAATCTTACCATAGTACAGGCCAAGTGAGTTAGGAGGCAGCCAGCCCTCACACCCAGGTCCTCACCGATGTCCTCGTATCCACGCCCCTGGAGCGTTCATAGAAGTGTGTCAGCTTTCTTGGTGTGACCCTGACCATGACCTGCCCCAGCATGGTGTCCGGTGCCCACCACTTCCCTTTGTTCTCTTCTGCTTGTCCTACAATAATGCCAGCCCTGGCGAGCCAGCCGGGCTGATCGCTATCCGTGTACGGGAACCGGTCGTCTCTGACCGTGCAGAATCTACCCACACAGAGTACAAACACATGCAAATATTTGGAGCTTTGGCCTTCAGAACTGACTTTTCATTTACACAGCACAGCAGTTTTGTGTGCATGTGTGCAGGGAAATCTGACATTTGAGGAGAATTAAACTCTGCAAGGACAAAGGCACCTTTCTTTCTTTTATACTCAAGGACAAGGCTTTGCATCCGACCGGAAAAGAGTACCCCCCCAAATAAGATCATCATTAATTTTCATTTGTTAGGAGCATGGATTGGCTTAGCTTGGTTAGTTAAACTAAAGGGGGTCGTGGTGACTAAGCACTTTTCTTTCCCTTCCATCCTCAGTCGCACTAATTAATGATTATATGCATATGCATATGTACAATACATGTTGTCCTCTGGGGTCTGAGGAGCCTCAGAGAAACAAGCCTATGATAGCTGTGGACACCACAGCATCAGGCGGTGTGAGGTCTTTCCATGAATGATAACCTCTCTGAACAATGGGAATCCAAACTTACCTGAGTGTCTTAGTCACTTTTCTGTGGCGGTGATAAACACCACGAACAAGGCAATTGACAGAAAAAAAAAAAAAAAAAAGAGTACGTTGGGCATACAGTTTCAGAGGGTGAATCCATGACTATCATGGCGGGGAGCATGGCGGCAGGCAGGCAGGCAGGCAGGCATGGTGCTGGAGCCGCAGCTGAGAACTTCTGTCTTGAGACACAACCAGGAAACAGAGCTAACTGGGAATGGCATGGGTTTTTCTTTTTTCTTTTTTAATTTATTTATTTTAAAGAAAAGGTTTTTGGGTTTTTTGTTTGCTTGTTTTTCATTTTACATACCAATCCTAGTTCCTCCTCCCTCCCCTTCTCTCGAGCCCTCACCTCCCTCAATCCCAACCGCCCAGTCCCTGTCCTTATCCCCCCCCCCCATCCACTCCTCAGAGAGGGTGAGGCCTCCCTATGGAGAGGCATGGGCTTTTGAAACTCAAAGCCTGCTCCCAGTGACACACCTCCTCCAAGGGGGCCACACTTCCTAATCATTTCCAAACTGTTCCACCAAGTGGGGACCAAGTATTTAAACACTATGAGCCTCTGGGGGCTGTTCTCATTTAAAACACCACACTGAGGCCTGTTCTCTCCACTAGATTTGAAAAAAATCACGTGGATAGCATTCTGTGTTTCAGTTTTCTGAAACTTATGATTCCAATACTAGTTTTAGAAATATCTCAGTTTACGGTCACAGAATTAATTGTGAACATTGGTATTTCCTCCTCTACCAGCATGCCAAAAAGAAGACCTACAGGCATCCCACCAACTTCACAACAGCACATAGACATGTGCAAGATCTCTCCTTGAATGGGTTGATGTAATGAGTACATCCACATCTGAAATTGCTATTCTAGACCACAGTTGTGAACTTTCATGATGCCCTTCAAACTGTGTCCCCAGGAAGACGGTACAAAGGACTGACATACTGAGCCCATCTCAGTCAACCAAGTGCTTCATGCCTGACTGTATTGGATACATTGAGGTCATTTGTAAGATTTTCTTTGACAATACCCCAAACAAAAAGTGTTTGAAAGCCAGACTTTGTCTGTTTTGATTGGGGCAGACTTTCCATAACTAACTATTGTATCAGCTCCTCACGTACCATTGACATCTTTGCAAATGGCGTTGGTTCCTCTCAGTCACCTTCATTCTTAGTCAGTGGCTTCATCAACTACAAGTATGAGCTGAGAACATTCAGAAAAATCCCATTCTTAGCTCCTACCACCCAAGATGAGTATGTTTGAGAATAAAGTCAGTCTCTCTCTGTCTCTCCCTCCCTCCCTCCCTTCCTCCCTTCCTCTATATAGTTTCCAGGTAAATAAGCTTTTTCTGCATGATATTTGTCAGTACCTAAAAAGAAGAGATCGAGGACTTTACCAGGCTTAATTAACACACTGTCTAGCCTACCAGCAAGTTTATCCCACTTATGGAGGAATGTGGCACCAACAGCAATGATTTCCAAACTTTCACAAGTGCCCAAATATCCTGGGGGATCTTTGAAAATGCAGGTTCCAGATAAGGTGACTTGTGGGGGTGGGAGGTAGGCACCAAACTGAGTCGCTGCAAACAAGCTTCTCCATAATGCCAAGACTGCTGGTTCATGGACCACACTCGGAGAAGCTTCTCCGCCTCCATACTATTGATATATGGCTGTAAGACCGTTGTTAGTAAAGGATTGGCCTTTGCACTGGGGGGTGCTTAAGCCTGGTCTCCATGCTAGTTGCCAGGAGCGCTCCCTCCTACTTGTGACAACTAAAAATGTCTCCAGGTACTTTCACATTTCCCTGTGGGCGGAAACAATAAATGCTACCCTGAGTGATCCTGACCATCGTCCAAGTGTGAGATCCAGCCTGCAGTATGATTTGTTTGTGTCTTTGAATTATCAAAATCCCATCCTCTGTATTGATCTGTCCTCCCTACAGTATAGGCCTCAAAGACCGGGGACTTCTGTGCACTCCTGTGTCCACAGCACCCAGAAGACTGTTGGGTGTCTAGCGGACCTCTGTTGGGTATTTAGATTCGTTAAATCCTTGACTATGTTATGGCAGTGAGTAGCTATACTCAACACTGCCGTAGTGTCTTGCAGAATAGTGTATGAAGTCACTTATGCCCCATGCCCTATCTTCACGCTGACTAAACTCCTGTTAGCAAAGGCTCCCACCACTCTGGCAGATGCTCTGTCAGCTGGCTAATGGACTGTGAAACTTCAGCACCCCAGGGAACGCCACTCCTCCAGATGAACCCTCTCCGCTGGAGAGACAATCTTTATCCACATCTTCAAAGGTGACATTTTCCTCCTGTAGTTTAGAAAGCAGAGTCTATAGCAGTTTGGGGTAGAAATCAGCACTATGGGATCACATGGGTCCTTCATGATGTAAGCACCCTGTTCCCTCAGGAGGAAACAATGGCTTCTCTTTCGAAGAAGGTCCTTGAACAGGCAGGAACTTATTAAGGAACAGTTACAGAACCCTCTGGCTTACCCAGGGTTTCTCTTTCCCTGAGATACCTCCTTCAGTGCTGGTTTCCCTTTCCTGGGCATGCATGGCCAACCTTTCCTTCCTACCCCAGGGCCCCTTAGTTCTTTGCCCACGGGTCTGATTGCAAGGTTGACGCCAGACATGGGTGCACAAGTATACATTATCGTTTCCACCTCTCTGCCAACAACTCCAACCATCAGGAGGAGGGGCCTTTGTGAATGTAAAAGCCATTTCAGGCTTTTGTGTTTTCCTTCAGAATACTTGTGTAAAATGCCCTTGGGAAGTAGTAATTCCTGTAAGCTCACAAAGCCGCTAACCGTTTTTACCCCCAAATTCCAGTGTTCTTTAACCATTAGCTATTGTAGACTTGATTATTCTTTCTCCAGAGCTGTATTTAAGCCACAAAGAGCAGCTCTGAGAAACAGAAGCACAATTGTTGCACGCACACACAAAAGGCCCACACAGAATAATTGGGGATTAGACCGGAGCACTCAGCTCCACCCTCTGTGCCCCATACCTGGAGCGGCAGATGTGGATCAGCTCAACAGGGGACAAGCTTTGTGATCAGCCACCAGCTTCAATCCAAACACTGCCCCAAATGCCAAGGGTACCACTTAGTAGGAGTCCAGCAGAGCTCAGTGGACTGAGTAAACAGATAAATTAAGCAGGGTGAGAGCCCATGGGTGCAGATAAGCACATCTACTTGCTAGCTGTTTTCACAAGAGAAGCCTGAACTTCTGAAAGATGAGATCATCTCCATCCCAGCACTGGGACCACTGTGCATGTCCCAGATGTGCAGCAGCTGGCTCCTCAGGAGAGCACGGGGCTGCTGCAAGGTCTGGAGTGTGGACTCCGTGTAAGACTCCTGTGGGAAGAGCAGCCGGGGAGCTCTGAGGACTCTGTGGACACCTCAAAGCTACCTCAGGGTTGTTGGGGGTGGTGAATCTAATCCAAAGGCACAGGGAGACAAGACAGGAGGCTCAGTGACTCGGCAGGCAGCCAGGGAGACCACCTAAGCTGCCCAGGTCCCACCTGCCTGTGCAGCAGGGGGTCAGCCCTTTGTAAACACTGTCCCACTGTTATTTGTTATTGCTGCTCTTTGCTCGTCTTTTCATGGGTCCTCTGATTCTCCCATCAGTCAATGGCATATTTGGGTCCTGAACCAGGTCTTCTGATGCTTCAATTTTGAAACTTTTTATTATTTTATTATTATTATGTTAGTGTCTCAGTCTCCAATGATCTAATCAAAGGGTTTTAGGGTTTGGGTTAACTGCTTAAGCTTTAGTTTACTCTCTCTGTTGAATCCTAGCTTTCAGCTCGCTTTGTATCAGGTTTAATCTTCCCGAAAGGAGTGCTTTGGAGATATAAGATCAATAGGGTCTATTGTGAGGAGCGCTCACAAAGACTCACTTTGTCAAGCTGTTGCCATGCAGGGCTAAGCTTTTTACATGGTGCTGGTGCCGGGCGATTAGGCATCTCTGCATTTTACAGTATTTGCCTCAGGAATTCAGCTTCAGAACTTTTCTGATGAAATTAACAGATACTTGATTGAGTTTCTTTGTAACTGATCTTTCAGTTTTGGGGTTTTTTTTTAACTCACATTTGCAGGAACTAAATACATCCAGTCCATGTCACAACTGACATAAAAACTACCCAAGTATTTTAGACTTCAAAGCTGCCCGCCCAGCTGGTGTTCACAGAGACCTTCCCTGGTCATTGATGTGCTTTGAGTCTGCCCTTTCCACCTGATGCTTAGGGCAGCCACAGTGGCACCGTCTCTCCCTCTTCCATCCTCCAGCTCTGACTGCTTTTCCCAGCATGCTCTGTAGATACTGCCAGCTTTAGCGTCCCTTGATAGGGAGGTCACCAGGGTAGCATGTTGTGGGGAGGGTACCAAGAGAGTATCCAGGTTGTCAAGGCAACCCATGGCCCCAAAGTTGGCTGCACAGCTGTCTGATGGTTCCAAGCAAGAGGTCTGGTCCCAGGAAGAGGAAAAGGGGTATACTGTCCTGTGATTCCCATCATGCCCTTCCTTGAACTCTCCTTCCTCTCTGTTTGCACCTTGCCGCTGAACTTTCGTTTGCCATGAGTTCTCAATGGGGGTGACAGGTCTGAAGCACTCCTTGCCACTGGGGTTGGTGTTTACTAGCACAAAAGCTAAGGAGCTAGAGCAGAGGGTCTTCATCACACAGCCTCAGAAAGGGAGCTGAGGTCCCATAGCACTGGGAACCTCCGAGTCATGACTAGTTGGCTGTGGCTTCTCTCAGCGAGGGACAGAAAAGGATAGCCCTCCAGGTACCATCACTGTAGCTAAACTTGCATGAGGTGGCTAATGTGGCTGGGTGTGCTTCTCAGCATGTCCCCTCATCTGAGTGAAGCTGTGTTCACCATGGACCCAGGTTCTAAGGCTTTGAGTGCAGGGGTCACTGGAGGATGTGGGCAAAATGCAGATTCCTAGGCCGTGTTTTGGATGAGCTGAGAGCCCGCTTCTCTGACGAGCTGTTATGTAAGACAGATGCTGTGTGGACCCCACACCGTTGGCTGTCAGCCTTGGCTACTGATTGGGGTATCTAAGAGAAGCCTTTTAAACCTCCATACCTGACTCTGCCCATCCCCATGAAATCAGAATTCTGAGGCCAAGTCCAGGATATCAGTCATTTCAGAACTCTCCAGACAACTCTTGCCTAGATGGTTTGTGTGGAGGGCCTGTGTTGATGATGACACTCAGGCCTACCACACTGGGGATCTGCAGAAGTATGCTGTGAGTGTGAACTAAAATGAGTGTCTACCTTCAATTCACCAGCTCCAGAGAGTCCTGGAACCACTCCAGAGTCTTAGCAAAAGCCCTCAAAGGGTCCTTGCTACCCTCTTTGGCTCTGGATCTTCACTACACAACTGGCTGCCCCAGATTCTTCTTGGCAGGGCTAGTAGAGCTGTGGGGAGTCAACACGTGAATAAAGCTGGAAATCCTACCTTCCTCTAGAGCCGGGGTCTCAGTCCTGCTCTGTATGAAATCAAGAGGCAAGGTGTGATGTGTGTGTGTGTGGGGGGGGGGGGGCGTGGAACCAGCTGCCCGGTGACTCTCATGTGACACCAGAGAGAAGAACCAGGCTGTGAGAGAAAAGGAAACTTTAAAAAAATAGACTTAGGGGCCAGTTCTGTGGGTAAAGGTGCTTGCTCCCAAGGCCGACAGTCTGAGTTCTAACCCTGGAAGTCACATAGTAGAAGGAAAAAACACATTCCCTTTACTCGTACACACACCACACACACACACACACACACACACACACACACACACGATACGCTCCCCCTCCCTCCCACACAAATAAATAAATGTAAAATTTTCAGGCGAAAAAGAGATATATTTGTGTTTTCTTTAACCTTTTAAAACTGGCTTTAAAAACTAATAAATGATGCCAAAATCATACAAGTGATTTTTTTAAAATATGCATTTAATAATTTTTCATGAAAATAGATGCTTTTAAAATGGATATTCCTCCCCTGCCGTCCACCCCACACTGGGACTTCTGAGGCCAATGGGCAAAGCAGGGAGATGACTCCGCTGGGCTTGAAGAGCTCAGTTCAGGAGGGAGAATGAAGATCACTGGGTTAATTGGGACAAGGTTGGCTGCTGTCACAAGACCAATTCCACTCTAGGGTCTTGACCCAAGTTTAGTGAGCTGGTAGCCAGATCAGGAGGCCCCCTCTGCAGTCATTTGGGTGCCTCCCCACATTGTCTCCTTCCCTGAAGAGGAGGGAGTAGGGATGACCCATGGAGAGCATCCCTCTACTAGGCTGGACCACATACCCTCTCAGGCCTTTGACAAGAGCCCCATCATATGGTCTCTGGCCCGCATGAACAGGTTCAGCCAGAGTGTCCATTAAACAACAGTTGCCCGTGAGGACGCAGGACAGTAGTAGAGTGTGGCTGCTGCCCTAAGAATGTTGGCTACAACTAGGCCTGGTCCCCAAATCGGGTGACAAGGACCACAGAGCTGAAGTGGTGTTCTGAAGGTGGGTGCTGTTTTTTTCCTTCTTTCCACAGATATCGCCAACGGCACCAGTTCAGGGGGGTACCGCCCACCTCCCAGAACCAAAGAAGTCATCATCAATGGCCAGACCGTGAAACTAAAGTACTGTTTTACCTGCAAGATTTTCCGACCCCCTCGAGCTTCCCACTGCAGCCTGTGTGATAACTGCGTAGGTGAGTAGGACCCAGACGCTGCGCAGCGAGTAGCAGTTCCTTGCTAGGGTGCTGAAATGGAGACGACCCGCCTTGAGTGCTTCTAACTAAAGGCTTCGCGGCGATGGGCTACTGTGCCAACGCGTCTGTCCGTCTCCACTGAACACACTCACCCAGCCTGCACTCACCACTCTCTTCCACAGTAGGTTTTATTTTATCTTGCCAAGCCCTGGACCTTCTTTCCCAACGCATGGACCTCTGTTCCTCCTAGATGCCAGATGAGCAGATACTTGAAATAAAGCCGTTGCCGCCCCGGGTCCCTCCATTGCCTGACAGCTGGCCATACACATAAAGCATATGCTTTCGGCACCTCCCGCCCCCCAGTGCTCGGAAACTTCTTTTGGGGATGAGGGAGGCCTTGGATCTGAAGGAGGGAAGGGAGGTAGAAACAGCCAACTTCCACGTTGGGCTAGAGCTCAGAAGCGGGGTGGTGGTGGGGGGGTTGGTAAGAGGGAAGGTGCCAGCTCAGAGATCCCTGGTTGTGATTAGCCCTGCTACTGACCCAACACTGGCTTCTACAACTGACCTGGGTCTCAGACCTTAGGGTTCCTGGCTAGGCTTCCTGTCCTTTTAGACTTAAAGCTGGTCACCATAGCCATAGGCCATCTTCCATCCTAGGCATAGCTCCTAAGAGAAGAGGGTCACGATAAAGACAGGGTAAAGCTGGGTCTCACTGTGCAATGCTGCAGTTCCCCGTTCCTGTAGCCGGCCTCCACAGAGGTGAGGGGGGAAGCCTTGCCCCCTCACACCTGGAAGGAGACAGGCACCCTCAGGACAATGTCTCCCTTGGTAACACATTATTGATTTCCAACATTCTCCTTCCATTTCAGAATTTGTAGTCTTAATTCTTCCTGAGAAAAATTAAATTTTACAATGTAACTCCCGCTGCACCAAGAAATCTTATTAATCTTAAAGTCACTTTATCCTAACTTTAATAATCTGAAATGTTATACTGTCTGTATTTGTCTTGGTTCTTATTAACTTAAACTCCTGTTGGTTTGTGATTCCCTGTGGAGAAGCTTAGACTTCTCTTCTTCCCTACCCATGTAGTAAGGAGCCTGGACTTAGGAGCCAGGGGTGTGACATAGGGTGACCAGTCTCCAAATACTCCCTGTGCGACTTAGGCAAGCTACTTAAAATGTGCCTCCGTTTTCTCCTGTCTGTAGTATGCTGCTTGAAAGATGACGTAAACAGGAAACACACAGAGCAGTCAGAATAGTGCCAGGCTATGGGAAGTGTTAGCTACTGCTGTTACTGCTACTGCTGCTGCTGTTATTGTTACTTCTGCTGTTATTGTTACTTCTGCTGTTATT
>CABHPP010145507.1:16111-74476 GCA_902168425.1 Peromyscus attwateri
TTCTGCTGTTATTGTTACTTCTGCTGTTATTGTTACTTCTGCTGTTACTGCTGCTGCTGCTGCTGCTGTTGCTGCTGCTGCTGTTGCTGTTGCTGCTGTTACTATTACTGCTACTGTTACTACCTTGTTGTTTTTGAGTTGGCTTTCTCTAGGCAAGTCCTTGATACAATGTCACCCTCTGCAATTATGACAAAAGAACTGTACCCTGCTCTCCATGCAGGGCACATGGGTTCTCTATAAGGCCGTGTGACTGAGTTGGTGTGGCTTGGTACCCTTTTTGACAATGCCTACCTTGAGGACATTGGGGGCCAGACAGCATGGCGGCTTCAGTATCATCCAGGGAACATCTTGTAGGGCTGATGAGCAGCCTTGGAGGCCTGGTCTTGGGTTGTCCTTTTGACCCTGGGGTCTGTTACAGGATGGAATAGCCTGTCCCGTCAGCACTCCTGTTGTTTTTCATAGTCTCCTGTGTGTGTGTGTGGGGGGGTATCCTAAGCTGTATTTTGACAAGTAAGAAGTTGTTATCTACCATCCTAAAGCATCTACATCTACGTCCTTATCATTTGTAAAAAGCTTTTACCCATTTCTAAACACTTTAGGCTCCTCCTTCCTCGTCTTCACCAGTTTGTCTCAATCCTGTCTCCTGTCTCTGGGTTAGATCTGCAGTTACGTTTAAAAAGAAAGCCTTTCCCATCTCATAGTGAGTTCTGATTTGAAAACTCCAATGGAGTCTTGTCACTTGCTGCAAATCATGTAGTCACTCCCAGTCTGGTCCCATACTGCCCCCTAAGTGTATATATCTCTTTAAAATGCCTCATAAATTGGGTATGAATCCCCTTGCCAAATTTTGATCAAGTTTCACAGTTGATGGCCTGGTTTTGCCATAGTAAAACTGTTTGAGAGAGAGTCCCCGCTGGTGGACTCTACCAATTGTGAAAACTAGAGCCATCAACCCACGATGTACAGGAGGCACATGGGGCCCTTTCTGAGGACTCGGTCACCACAGCAGCCCAGCAGCCCAGATGCAAGCTTGGAGTTCTTCCACGACAAAGACACCAAAGGGAAAGGGGAAGGAGAGGAAGCGGCAAGGACTGGGATGGGGTCAGGAAGAGGAAGCCCAGCCTGCGGGTACAGCGCTGATGGGCATGTAAGGTTAGGTTGACAGTCCTGGGGCTGACCTTAACCAAGTCCCTCTCTATGGAGGGTAGGTGAGGTGAGGAATGTGCAGATGATTTAAAAATGAAGCTGTTGATTGCACTGCACACACACACACACACACACACACACACACACACACACACACAGTGTTACCCAAGCCTACATAGCTTGGGTTTTTCCAGTCAGTTGTGCAACACCAGCCTTTGGCATGACGGATGATCAGGCCACAGACCAGACCTCTGATTCGGGAAATAGAAGGGAAGGCAGAAGTCTCCCACAGAGGAGTGTAATTGCAAGGTTGCTGCTAGTGTATTTTTAGATAGAAGATTTTTACCGAAACAGCTCTGCTTTTTACAGCAAATAAAAAAGACAGCGTGTGTTGGAAGCCCAGGTTAGAATGGAGTCTCCCTCCCCTTGTAAGGAATGGCTTTGGGTCATTACTTCCCAGACACAGTGGATAATTGCCATCCTGCATTAGTAGAGGAAAGGGTGAAAATGCAGATTTCCGGGTTAGTGGGAAATTCTTTTTCTTTGTTAAATAAATTTTAAAGGAGAGCCAAATCGTAAGAGCTTTGCAGTCTTAGTGGAGGGCTGGGGGAAGTGCTTTCTTGAAGGCTGACCGCTGATGTGACCATAGAAACAGTAGACAGAACCTAATGGCAGGGACCTGGCCTTCCACACAGAGACCCAGGGCTATGCTCTGCTCTTGTTACTGAAAAACCGTGGAAGCTGAGAAAGTTTTCTCAGCACTATAAAACAAGGTGAGCCTAATATAGCTTATACATTTTGTCTGAGGACTAAGTAGGGCCGTGCCCACTAGAGCACCCTGTTCAGACGTGGCATACACAGAGGGGTCAGTAAGTGTCGCCACCAACGCTCCCACCCAAGTTGGTAGTGCTGCTCCCGGGTATCTTCTTTAAACAAGATTCGGTGCCTGAGGAGATGGCTCAGTCAGTGATGTGTTTGGCCCACAAGCATGAGGACCCGAGTTCAGATCCCCAGCATCCGTGCACAAAACCTAACCCCGGTCTGTAACCCCCCGTGCTGGGGAGGCAGAGACAGGCAGATCCTGGAGCTCATTGGCCAGCCGATCTAACTCAATTAGTGAGCCCCAGGTTCAGGGAGTGAACTTGTCTCAAAAGGTAAGATAGTGCGTAGTTGAGTCAGATAACTGATGTTGACCTATGGCCTCTACAACTATGAACACACCAATGCATGTATCCATACAAAGATGTATATACACCACACTCACACACAATACACACACACACACACACACACACACACACACACACACACAGGGTTCATCCTGGCAGGCATAGGCAGTGCCTTTTTTTGCATTTATTTGTGTTGGGGAGAGCTTGGGGTGCATGTATGCCATGCATACGTGTGGACATCATAGGACACCCTGCAGGAGTCTGTTCCCCATCCATTTGTGTCACAGGGGTTGACAGATCATCAGGCTTTGCATCAAACACCTTTACCCACTGAACCATCTACCGGCCCCACAATTTTTTTTTATTTTTTTTTTTTGAGACAGGGTTTTTCTGTGTAGTTTTGGTACCTGTCCTAGATCTCACTCTGTAGACCAGGCTGGCCTCGAACTCACAGAGATCTGCCTGGCTCTGCCTCCCGAGTGCTGGGATTAAAGGCGTGTGCCACCCACGCCCGGCACAAAATCTTTTTAAACAACTAGTATCCAGGGTCTGTATCCATCCCTGCTCTCTTAGGAGCTTACATCTCTCAGATCATTGGGGTGAGGGTGGTGGGAGGGGCTAAGAAACAAAGCAAAGGCTCATCAGGTCCTCTCAAATTGACTGTGCACAGCCTCCATCCCCGAGTTCCTGCTCTCTACCATGCCCTGACTGGCAACCCAAGTCTGTTCTTTCCAGGGCCCATCAATGCTGGAGGAGCCAGAAGCTTTCACCTCAGTTACTGCTGGGTTGTTCTCGAATCGGACATTTCACTTTTATATTGTTTTATCTGTGTGGATGTTTGGCCTGCATGTATACCTGTGTCCCACTTGTGTGCCTGATACCAACAAAGGCCAGAAGAGAGCATTGGATCCCCCAGAAGTAGAGTTACAGATGGTTTTGAGCCACCATTTGGGTACTGGGAATCAATCCCTGTCCTCTGGGAGAACAACCAGTATTCTTAGCTGCTAAGCCATCTCTCCGGCACCAGAATTCAGTATTTTTAACACAACACCAATGTATAATGAGGAATGATCCCTTGAAATTAATCACATGCCATGGACAAATTAATAAAGATGTTTTCTAACCATGAAGATGGTTTGTAAGGGAGTCTAACTTTGCCTAGATGGAGGGATCTTAGCTACAAGCTAAGAATGACCCTCTGGAGCTGCCTGGGTCCTTGACCCGCTGTTCCCTGGGCTAAGAGACCTTCTCTGTACCCACAGTGTCACAACTACAGGGGCCCAGAGGACAAAAGAGGTAAAGAAAAAGCCCTCGGGCATGCCAGGCCCTGGGAACACCAGGCAGTGCGAGCCTCCTTCACGCAAGGCAAGCCCTGGTCCATTGTTTCTGTTCCTTTGTCATTTCTGGTCAGCCTGACAACCGTTCCCAGAAGCCCCCTGTGGGGACTCCATCTCATATTGGTACTGTTTGGGGTGGGGCTTTCCCACCCTCATTAAAGTCCTTTGAAACCCACCTCGCCCCCCCCTTTCTGTTTATGCTCCTCTCCTGGGCCCTTGGCCACACTTGACCATGTCCTCCCTCTGTCCCACATCGTCCCCTCTCATTGCTCCAGTCCCTTCCTCGGTGGCATCAGCTCGGACTGTGGATCTCCTTGTGTGGGGTGGACACTCTTGCGGTGCGCTGACCACCACCATCATTAGATCCCAGGTGTTGCTTCACTGTAGTCTGTAACACGCATCTTAAAAGGCCTTACAGTAAATAAATTTAAAAAATAAAAAATAAATAAAAACCCAGAGCCAGATATTGGGTGAAAGCTGAAAGATCAGAGAAGCAGAACAGCCAGCCACTAGTGCTTACCTCTACGAAATCCTCAGCCTCAAAAGAGCGAGTTCCTGTTTCCTCACGCCTTATATACCTTTCTCTGTCCTGCCATGTTACTTCCTGGGATTAAAGGCATGTGCCACCACTGCCTGGTTCTGTTTCCTCTCATGTAGCCCAGTGTGGCCTTGAACTCACAGAGATCCAGATGGATCTCTGCCTCCCAAGTGATAGGATTAAGGGTGTGTGCCACCACTGCCTGACCTCTATGTCTAATATAGTGGCTGGCTCTGTCCTCTGATCCCCAGGTAAGCTTTACTGGGGCGCACAATATATCACCACAGTAGTTCCCAAGGTTTGGCATGGCAGAGACTTGTCTTGGCAGCTGCCTTTCAGTACAGGCTGGTGTTCTGCAATACTTCTTAGATATTTGGGTCTGGGAAGGGAGCTAATAATTCTGACAGAAATTGTATCATGCAAGGAAAATGGAGGGAGATGACATTTCTTTCCTCCTTGGAACCCAAGCACGTGGAGCTTTACCTTGTGCCTCCGTGTTTCCAGAAATATTTTTCATTTCACTGACATTTCCTGAACATGTGTATGTCAGGCACTGTGGTACCCTAGATGCCTCAGAGTAAAATCAGTCCCCAGAGGCAATATTTAAGAGCAGGGCACCCAGAGCTCAAGGCAGAATGCATTTTGTCTCTCATACTCCACAGATCAAAGACTATCGCTGAAAATTGTCACCAACACACATAAACCAAATAACACTGTATAAAATATAGGAAGTAGCTGAGTGATGGTGGTACACACCTTTAATTCCAGCACAGAGCCAGGTGGATCTCTGTGAGTTCGAGGCCAGCCTGGTCTACAGAGTAAGGTCCAGGACAGACACCAAAACTACACAGAGAAACCCTGTCTAGAAAAAAAAATAGGAAGTAAACATAATTAGAAATTTTAAGTATATTTTAGTGTAAACATGACAGTAGTGGAAAAATAACATGCCCCTTTTATTTTCGTCATTTGGGTCAATAACAAAATATAAGAAAACCAAGGCTATTAATAAAGGTGATAGATATGTTGAATTTATTTCTATGGAATGTCCTTGCCATCTTCAACTGTTCGTAAAGCATGAACAGAAATTAATCACATTAGGCTTCAAAGACAAATCTCTAAATTCTTAAAAGCAGATAATGTACCAGCCACATCATCTGATGACCCATCCAAAAAAAAAAAAAAAAAGTCAACCTCAAAAATGGATGTACGTTTGTACAGAAGACATGAAGCCAAACATAAAGTTTTGAAGAAAGCTTTTCATCCACTCTTGAGTGACATTCTTCAGTGCTACATTGTAACACATGTAGAAACAATAGGAAAGGCACAAAGGGAAGCCGTGCCATTCAGACTTGTAATTTTTACTAAATACAATATTTATTCCTCAAGAATTTCAAGCATGTGTACAATATATTTTGCTCTTATTCACTCCCCCTTCTCCCCAGCGCCTCCCAACTTTTTTCATAGCCCACTGATTCTAATTAGCATTGCACGTATACACGTGGGGGTGGGTTCATCCACTATAGCATTTTCAGACTACAAGGGGCCCCAGCCCTGAGGAAGTCTCCTTCCCCTAGCAACTGTCGTTATCTACTCATCGGGGTGGGAACTCAGGTGCTCCTCCTGCGTCATGCATGAAGGCTGACTGACTTGATCCTGCGTGGGCAACCACAGCTGCTATGGATTCAGGACTTCAACTGTCCTGTCATGTCCCAAGGACACTGTTTCACAGGAGTCTTCCCACCCCTGGCTCTTACGATCTCTCCACTCCCTCTTCCTGATCCTCACCATTCATGTCCATTGAACCTTGGGATAGCGGTTGTGATAGAGCGGTCTTATGTCTGAGCACACCAGTCTCTTGTTCTCTGTGCGCTGGCCAGTTGTGACTCTCTGCATTAACCTACTTCCACCGCACAAAGATGCTCCTCTAGTGTGTTTCAGAGCTGCGCTAGTCCATGGGGAGAGAGAGGTGAATTAGAGGCGGTTTGATACTGTGTCCATTTAGCAAAATAATTGAGTTCATGTGTGTGTACACACACACACACACACACACACACACACACTTTTTAAAAAAGGTGTATACCTTGCCAGCCTTGAAATTTCTTCTAAGGTATTGTGGATCCAGCTGTGCTCTGTTGGGTTGTAGCCATCCAATATTTCATAAGCCCCACACGCTGTTGTTAGACTCTGGCAATGTTGAGCTATGAAATGGTGGGCACTTCAATAATGAGCAATTGCGTGCATGCTTTCATTTTGAAAGCTTAATACATACCTACATGTTTAAATAAAGAAAAGCCATGGAAACAGTTGGGCTTGTTGGACTGGGCTAAGTTTTATTTTCTAAAAGGTTGGAAGTATCTGAAATAAAGAACTAAGTGAACTGGAAAGAGTCTATTTTGAGGAGAGGACGAGTGTTTATTTTAAAATCCCATTCCAGACCTGTGGGGATGTAATTATTGTCCTTTCCGGATGAAGATGTGCAGTGACTCCGGAGAAACAGTTTGTAGTGAAGGGAAGCCTCTGCTCTTGGACTGCCAGCCTGGGTTTATGTGCGGCCGTTTCCTTCAGAGGTCGTTCTGTGTGGGCCCTTTGTCCATCCCAGGCGTGGAATGGAATGCTGTCAACTTCACCATCATCCTGCGGGATGAGCTAGCAAGTTGCGTGTATTTATGGCTTGCACAGGGCGAGCTGGGCTGGGCTGCAGTAGACACTGGCTTCTCCTGGAGTCTTTCAGACCTCTGAAAGGCGGGTGAGCGAGTGTGACTCTTTCCTTCTGTCTCGCCTGCCCACTCCAGGCTCACATTCATCCTCACTGACTAATGGCCAGAGGGACCCACAAGAGCCCCTGATGCTAGGCTTGGGTCTTGCTGGGCTATCCACTTTCAGAGTCGTGCTCTGAGTCCGATCTACACTCTTTCCTGAGGGGAGCAGGGACAGACTGCCTTCCAAACACACACTGTGGCATGAACACACCCTCCACCACAAATAGATAAACAAATGTAAACAAAAAAAGGTTTAAAAATATCCCTTAGGTTCACTCTTTTTTATCCCCTTTCTTCCTTTTCCCTTTCAACCCAAACACAGATGCACAGCACACAGCTTCTTGGTGGTGAGTGCTGGTCCCAGTACCTCTCCCCCGTGCCCCTGGAGTGGGCAGAACCTGGTGTCAGTAACTTGGATTAAGTCTTCATTACAAGAGGGGGACACAAAGACCAGTGCAGAGTGTACAGCTGCCCTCTGTCCTCTTTCAGGATAAACGGAGCCATCCCGACCAGGGCAGTGTCCGCGCTGTTGAGACATCCTCTATTTCCAGTTGGTTCTTGTCTCCTTCCCTTTAGACCACTCAGAAATACTGGAATGAGCTGGGGGTGGTAGCGCACGCCTTTAATCCCAGCCCTTGAGAGGCAGAGGCAGGCGGATCTCTGTGAGTTAAAGAGCAGCCTGGTCTACAGAGCCAGATCCAGGACAGTCAAGGCTAAATAGAGAGACCCTGTCTCAATAGAAAGATGGGGGAGGGGAGAGAGGGAAAAGGAGAGAGAGAGACTGTGAAAAATGGGGACCCATACCTTAGGAACTAAAACCTTCCCACAGGTAGACATCCATAGTATGGTCGCGATTGAATTCATTTCTTGTCTCCAAGCCCCACACACGCTTGTAATCGGAGCCAGCCCGCTACAAGTTGCCAAAGTTGCTATAGTATTAGAATGTATCTTTGCCTCTTAGGAGTTAAAGTCACAACAGTATATAGCAGAGTGGTGTGCCATTTGTCATATGACAAAAGTAACCAGTTTTCTAAGGACTTATGCTTGAAAAAATGACTTCTTCCTACCCTACCTGATTTATGGCTTTGTTTTTCACCAAGGAATTGAAACATGATGTCTTTTCCCCCATCTCTGGTCATGCTGGCACTTTGAAACAGGATGAAAAGCCACTAGTAGACATGCCCCTGCATCAGGCACACTGTGCTGAGAGGGGCAGTGAGTACCAGGGCTGAGGACCCCTTAGGGCTAGGAGCACAGCCGGGGAGCACTCCATTCACTCACCCAGTTAGGAGCCATAGGCTGACTGCTGGTTGTGTGCCTGGCCCCGTTGCTAGGTGGATACTGGGAGACAGTGGTGAATGGGGGTCTTACCCAATGATTAGCAGACATGGGATGTGGTGATATTGTGTTCCCTAAAATATTGTGCACCCTAATAAACTTATCTAGGGTCAGAGAACAGAAGAGCCACTAGACAGACATAGAGGCCAGAAAATGGTGGCACACACACCTTTAATCCTAGCATTCCGAAGGCATGGATCTCTGTGAGTTCAAAGCCACACTGGAAACAGCCAGGCATGATGACACGTGCCTTTAATCCCAGGAAGTGATGGCAAAAAGGTATTTAAGGCTTGAGGACGAGGAACTAGAGCTGATTAAGCTTTTAGGCTTTTGAGCAGCAGTTCAGCTGAGATCTATTTGGATGAGGACTCAGAAGCTTCCAGTCTGAGGAAACAGGATCAGCTGAGGGATTGGCGAGGTGAGGTGGCTGTGGCTTGTTCTGCTTCTCTGGTCTTCCAGCATTCACCCCAATACCTAGCTCCGGGTTTGTTTTTATTAATAAGACCTTCTGAGATTCGTGCTGCAGTGGGACGTACATGATACATAGGAACACACATCATGTGAGAGCATGTGAGGAAGACACTCAGTGCGCCGGAAGGAGTCTGCCATCTAAGCTCTAAAGGGCAAGTTCCGGTTAGCGAGACAGAGGGAGGCGCGTGAGTCAAAGGGCTTTCCTGGGAAGCTATGAAGAGCTGGGACAAGAACATACAGGCAGAGGGAGGGACCAGAGACTCAAGGCACCACAGGCTGAAACAGGGCAGGGAGGTTCCATTTGATCACGAGGACAAAGGACAAGGAGAGACCTTGCATGTGTGTTTCAGAGTGTGCTCTCGGGATACACTTCAAAGTGAACTACAGGCTATATATAGCCAGGAGAGGGGACACTGGCCACAGAGCACGGGCAGGTAACTGTCCAAGACCAAGGTAGTGGCTGAGGAATGGGAAGACCTGGGTGGAGCCCAGAAATTGTCAGAGGAGAGACGACCAGGGCACCATGTTCCTGAGGCACAAAGGCGATTGTCCCCTCTGGCTCCCAGATTTTAACATTCCCCACATGTTAGAACTTAATGCTTTAAATGACATGTGTTGATTTGAAACTATCCTGGGCCGAATGTATCCCAGGACAGTTATGAACGCAGCACGACACATTTATAGGTCCCATTACAGTGTTGAGGGGCTGGACACCATGGCTCTAAAGAAAGGTGAAGTTTGCATATATTTACTGGGTCTTAACTGATGACCTGAGTCTGGGAAATACAGCTTTCCATCCAGAACTCTGTCTGTGGCAGCTCAGCACAGATGTGAGGACCCAGAAACAGTGAAGGTGAGCCTTTCAGAGCTAGAGTGGCTATGATACATGTTAGGGCCTGTGACGGCAGACACACACAGGGAGAAAAGAGCAAAGGGCAGAATGTGGGATGGGAAGGACTGGGAAAGGAGGAGGGGAGAGAAAGCCGGCAGGCAGGCACGGGGAAGGGCGTGAGAGGTGGTGAGGTATGTGACGTCAGTCAGAAACCTAGAGAAACCTTGGGAAAACCTAGAACAATAGTGCCAGGAAGAGGAACCAATGTGGGTAGTCAAGGTATGGCTCTTTCCATGTGAGACGGAGGCTCCCCCAGAGCTGGTGAGGATGTCGCTGTGCCTGAGGGGATACCCAGAGCTATTCAGCAGTTACCCTTAACCAGGTGTCTCCCCATCACCAACATGGTAGCCTTGTCTTTTGCTCCACTGGGTACAGTCTGCAAGGTGTAGCATCATTAGGAGCATTAACAGGTGTTTGGTGAAGGAGGCAGGCTTCTTAATTGTCTTAAATAAAAAGTGTTACAGATGCGAGAGCAGAAGACCTCACTTTTATCTCCCTCCTCAGCAGTGTCTTCCCCTTTTCTGGGGCCACAGAAGGGAACAGAGGCAGACATGTATGAAGCTCAGAGACAGAGCTTAGGGAGGAGGCAAGTCCTTCACAAACACCCAGGGGTAGCATCAGAGTAGAGAGGCTGGACTCTGAGCTTGTGCTGCAGCTAGTATGACTAGAAAGAAGAGCCTTAGATGCCATGGCATCATCATAGGACCCCAGAGAGACTCTAGGTGAGACTGAGGTCTCTTCTCCATGGGAATAAAGAGCACGCTAGCATGCTTTGGAAGTGTTTTCCATGTCCACGAGGATCCATCTGTGGATCTCTGTGCCTCACAGAGATGACTGCAAACACTCCCACAGATCCCTTACATGACATCATTGTGATTCCAGCAATAACCCTACCCACCTTTACCCCACAGAGAGACAGGCTGAATGGACCTTACCTAGGACCAGAGTCGGGAATCTAGGCCTTGAGTGGGAACAAACTGCCCCCATGAAGTTTTAATGAGCCTTGTCTCTGAAGGTCTTGTTTTAGGTGTGTGTCACCCTCGGTCTCTGGGCAGCTCCTGGAGTCAGGGATGTAGGAAGAAGCTGAACGCCAAATGAGAAGAGTCAGGGCTGAGCTTGCCCACACCAGAAGGTAGAGACACTCCCTAGGGTCTAATCTTAGATCCAAGAGCTCAACTTTTGTTGGGGTACCCAGAGCAGAGCTGTCCCTTTGGAGCTGTCTGTCCCCAGAATGAAGAGTCAGGATGTCAGTTTGTTCATTTCCAGCAAGAGACTATGACAAAAAGTGACCCCCATGCAGAGCCAGAGCACTCTGTCCATAGTCTAGCTATTTGGGCAGGGCAGCCATAATCAGAACACCAATATAAGTGTCCAGTGGGAAAGCCAACCATCCATGGAACCAGAATTGCTGGCTGTTCTGCCCCGTAGGACTTTCTAGATGTGTCCGTCATACTTTCTCATGTAAGAAATGGACCCATGTGTACAAGCACTTTTACAACATGCTCTCTTTTGGAATTTTGGTTTATGGGTATGTGTGTACCCGTTTCTCTGTATATGTACCACATGCATGCAGGTGCCCCTGGAGGCCAGAAGAGGGCATTAGATCCCTTGAAGCTGGAACTACAGGTAGATGTGAGCTGCCCGATGTGGGTGCTGGGAACTGAACCCTAGTCCTCTTGCAAGAGCAGCATGTCTTGCAGATGCTCCAAAATCACTACCTTAAAGGACCCTAATGATTTATCATGATACATTTACATTAAATTTTATCTTAGCCAGGCATTGGTGGCACACGCCTTTAATCCCAGCACTCGGGAGGCAGAGCCAGGCGGATCTCTGTGAGTTCGAGGCCAGCCTGGGCTACCAAGTGAGCTCCAGGAAAGGCGCAAAGCTACACAGAGAAACCCTGTCTCGAAAAACCAAAAAAAAAAAATTTTTATCTTGTATGGTGTCTTCCATAGTCAGTGTGTTTGTTTGTTTGTTTGTTCGTTGAAGTTATTTTAGACAACAGAACACGACTGCCCATCTATTAGAAAAAAAGATTTTTTTGAAAGTATGTGTCGCCCCAACAGGAATGTCTAAACCTCAGAATGTCTGGAGCTTTGGTTCATCCTATCTGGGGTTAATGTCCGTGCACAGTCCAGAGAGGCTGCTTGTCCTGCACGGCTTGTGCCTGCCGCTGGGTCTAAGCCAGCAGAGGGGTGACCTCTGGCCAAGGGTTGGCCTGCTTTCTCTGGAATTGTCCAAATGCAGTCAGCTTTAAAAATACTTTTCTTCAACACCCAGAAAAAGCCACAGCAATTACTCCACTGAGGTCTGTTTCTGTTGGACAGACTCCTCTCTCTCCCTCTCACCCTCCCTCCCTCCCTCCCTCCCTCCCTCCCTCCCTCCCTCCCCTCTCCTGCTGCTGCTCTCTTAGACCCGCTCTGTCCTTTTTTATTTATGTAGGGTCTGTGGCTGTGTGTCTCTTGGGAATGTGTGCCCAGCTCGATGCTCAAATCTCTCTTCCAAGCTCCAGACTTGGTAGATGTAACTGATACCAGACACTTCCACTTGGGGAGACACAGACACCCCACATCCGTCTTCCCTGGTGACCCCACTGAGTGTCAATGTTGCTCATGCCTAAGAGAGTCCCAGGGGCACCTCCCTGACCCATCCCTATTCTGGGCTTTCACTAGCCAGGTAGACCCCAACTGCATATCTCTCTCTCTCTCTCTCTCTCTCTCTCTCTCTCTCACACACACACACACACACACACACACACACACACACACACTGTCCTATCACAGCAACCACAGGTTACCAATAGCTCTTACCCATACAGAGGTCTCCTAGAGAACCCCAAACCCCAATTCCTGCTCCCCACACATCCAGCCTCTGCCCGACACTAGGGTAGCCAGCCGTCCTCAACAGAATTTGACCACTAGTGAAGAGGAACCAGAACCCTCCACCTGTCTGAAGGCCCATGAGCCCAGTGACCATCCCACAAGCCCTACGCCCCAGCTGGGTGTGCACCATGTTTCTCAATGCCTTCCGGCTCCAGCTCTCAGCCTCCAGCGGCTCCTTTCTCAGCTTCACATTTTGCTATGCATGGAAGCCTCCCATCCCCCACTCCTCTAGCCTCTTTCCATTCACTCTTCCTTAGAGTTAAAGACCTGTGCTGTCCTGGCAGAGGCATGCATGGGCTTGTTTGGTGATGTCTCTGCCCCATCTGCAAATAAGCTCCAAGAGGGCATCTGTTTCTCTCCTGGCTGGGGCTTCCCCAGCAGTAACACTCATGGACGACACTGGCCGGAGGGGAACGAACTCAAGATTCCTCTTAGGAATCGATCACCACCTCTGTGCTCATCTTCTCTTTGGAGAATGAGGAATCATTTTTAAACTCTATTGCTCTTTTGGCTCTATGGTGAGGTCAGGGTCTCTCAATGGAAAAAAGACAAGGTTGCCTTCACCTGGTCTAAATTAAATGAAACCTGTGACTCCACCCTCAAGCCTCCGAGAAGGGCAGTGAGTCTGGGGACTAGGAAGATGGCTCGCTGGGCAAGGTACTTGCCACATAGGCATGGAGACTTGGGAATTTGAGTTCAGCCACACTAGGAAACATGTTATTAAAAAAAAAGTTCGTGTGGTGGCACATACCTGTATCTCCCAGTGCTTAGGAAAGGAGAACCCTGGGGCTCACTGGCCTGCCAACTTTGTGTGGCAAACTGGCCAGAGAGAAACTCTGTCTTGGGAAATAAGATGGGCGGGTAGCAACTGAAGAAGACCCAAAGTTGACTTTTGGCCTCCAAACACTCGAACACACACACACACACACACACACACACACACACTCACACATGCACACAAGCACACACACGCCTGCATGTGCACAAACATACTCACACATGCACACACACATACTCACACGCACTCACACACATGCGCACACACCCCTCTGCAGAGCCTCGAGGTATATATGTTTTTAAATGTTAAACCTGACCAGTATTCCTGCTATCTTGCAGGATGGAAATGACATCATAAAAACTACTCACAGACTTGGGCCTGTCATAGAACAACCTACACGTTCTATTTACTCAGCAAATAGTTTAGGGCCTTTCCTGTGCCCTAAAGCAATAGCTTTCATCTCTGTGTTTTCCTGTGACTCACAGAAAGAAACGCGTTTCTCAGTGGCATCCCAGTGAGCCCCAGTTCAGAGGCGAAGTCTTGAGAAATAGTAGTTACCCCGTGGGATGCCTGGTGCGGCATCTTGTGTTCTTTTTTGGTGCTGGTCATGACCCACTAACTTACTAAGCTCTTCCACTAGTTGACTCTGACCTTTGGTTAAAAGAACCTAGGTTAAAGGCCAAACAAAACCACTTCCCTTCTAAGTAAGCGTCGTGTGGTGGTATTGTGTTCCCCAAAATATTGTGTACCCTAATAAACTTATCTGGGTCAGAGAACAGAAAAGCCACTAGATACTTAGGATAGGCAGTGGTAGCACACGCCTTTAATCCTAGCATTCTAGAGGCAGAAATCCATGTGTTCACGGATACAGCCAAGCATGGTGACTCACGCCTTTAATCCCAGAAAGCAAGCCTTTAATCCCAGGGAATGATGGTAGAAAGCAGAAAGGTATATAAGGCGTGAGGACCAGAAACTAGAAGCCTTTGGCTGGTTAAGCTTTTAGGTTTTGAGCAGCACAGTTCAGCTGAGAGCCATTGGGATGAGGACGCAGAAGCTTCCAGTCTGAGGAAACAAGACTAGCTGAGAAGTTGGCCAGGTGAGGTGGCTGTGGCTTGTTCTGTCTCTCTGACCTTCCAGTGTCCACCCCAATAACTGGCCTCAGGTTTGATTTAATTAATAAGACCTTCTAAGATTCCTGCTACAGTGGCGGAGTTATGTCAGGAGAGCTACAGCACTCACCCGCTCACAGCTGGACTTCGACGGCTGTGCCTCTGAGACCCTAAGAATGGCGTATTAGCATGCCATGTAGGAAAGCAGCCACTCTGTAAAAGGCACCAGCCGGCCTGTCTTCTTGCAGTAATACAACTTTAAATTAGTTGTTGAAATAGGTCGCTTTGATTTCTATGATCTACCCTCCTGCTATCCAGGAGCAGGGCTTCAGGAAATGGTGGCCACTTTGCAGGGGGCAGGTTGACACAGGCCAGTAGTTTTCATCGGATTTCCAAAGCACTGCAAAATGAAAAAAACGGTTAAGAACCACAGCACTAGAGGTGAAAACAGCGGAGGAGAGGCAGGACGACTTGGCGCGCTGCTGACCCTTCCTATCTGGTTTTCCTGACCTCGTCTGACATCCTATCCTTCTTCCTTCTCTTGTTCCCATCACACCTTCATCCAGTTGGCCTCACCCAGGCTATAACAATGTCAACAGCCTGAAGTCTCCCCAGCCCAGGTCCGTGGAGTCTGGGACTGGCAGCCTTCAGAGGACCACAGTGAATTCAGGCTGAGCAGGGAGAGCTTTCTCCTCCTGCCTCAGGCTGCCCTGTGGATCTGCTGTGGCTGCCGTTAGATTTAACTCCTGCTCTCAGACTCCTCACTGTGCCTTGGTCTTACAAACCCTCCATGAACCTTTCAGAAAAGCCAACTGGACTTCCACGTGTTCATCAGCCCCAGCCCAGAAAGTCTCATTCGCAGGCCATTAAACCATGACTGGCTTCAGAAATGTATAACTTGTCCACTCACACGGTCCAAGGTGGATGTCATGCCCTTCTGGAAACATCTCAAAGTTCTAAACTGCTTTTATATAAACCATCCCATGAGTCCATTCCACAATGGACCCCATCAACCATGCAGCTGCCCTTGACCATGAGAGAGAGAGACTTCTGCCTGTTCTGCTGGGAGTGTTGGTTTAAAGAATTCATTAAGCTCTCCTGCCCGGACCACAGTGACTCAGTGGGGTGTTTGCACACTTTATATGATCAACAGGACACATAAGCAGCACCCTGTGTTGGGCATCGAAGAAGCCTACACAGACCCCAGCCTGCTTTCAAGACCACCTTATATGTACTTTATAGTTCCTGGATGCTTTTAGAGGCACCAATTAGTTCTGGGCTTAACCTGGGTCTCCCGGAGCTTCAGTTTTTATAAATTCTTTATTTATAGTTTCTCTGCTGAGGGCCGCCAGCAATTCCACATTTTCTTAGAGCAGTCACGGTTGATTTCAGTTCTTAAAATGGAATCATGGTACGAGAGCCGGAAAGAACTTTGGGTGACATTACTCAACAGGCAAAAAGCCAGGACCAAAATTCAGGACACTGACTTAGAGACCCGTGTCCTTTCAGCAGTACACCATTGTTTGATAACAGCACAGACCACACACATCGGGACCTCCACTTGGAATGTCCAGGGTCATTATGACAAACATTTACTGCCTAACTGCAAATCCATCAGATTTTTGGAATTGTAGTTGTTGTTGTTGTTGTTATAAGCGGTGGCCCGTTTTAGAAAAAACGAGATACGAGGAAAGTCCATGTACATCACAGATCTAAGTGTAGCTGCTGTGGTTCTGAGAGGAAGAGAAAGTGAAAGTTAGGGGACCCTCACTTAGAAACCTGGCCTTCAGAACGCTCAGCAACACAGACACACAGGGGTGCCACCAGTCGGGAGAGAGCTAGGCACCTTTACCAAGAATCACCCAGGGAACACAGGCCAAGAAGCTAGTGAGAGCTCATTTGCATTGGAAGGTGCCCTCCCCCACCCCAAAACAATGTGGAGGCCACACAGAAGGGGAAAGGTAACAGTGGTTTATAAAAGAAGAGATAGAGACACATGGGCTATGATGACCTTCAGAAACAGGAACAGAAAAGACTCAAAATGCGATTAGCCCTTCCTGTTGACTGCCTAGACATGAGGAAAAATCAATCAGGCATAGAGGAAAAAAAAAATGAGTGTGTTTCCTCCAGGGGGCACCTGGGTGGATGGGGCACTGCAGGCTATGAGACAGGTTCACGAGGAAAGAAAGAAAAAAGAAGGTGTGGGTGTAGGAAAAAGCGCTTAGCCCCTGCCGGGTGGGAAGTGTCTGGACAGTTAGGTAAGCACCCACCAGTTGGGAAGGTGGTTCATAGTAAGTCCACCCATGGGGGATTGACCTGCATTTCAATACAGGGAGGATTGGAGTCAGGGCTAAAGATCCGCAGCATTAAAAAGGCTTGGCAAACTGGGGCCTGGTCGATCGGTCTCTCAGATCTGGTTCTGCCGTGTGGCTCTATAAAAGTCTTTATCACTCAAGGGGACATGTGATGATTGTCCCTGTCTGAAGTGAGGTGATCTGTGAAGTTCTGATGTTCCTGGGACCTAAGGTGATTTAGGTTTAGGACAATGACTAGGGACGTTTGGGTGCTTTTGGTGGGTGTTGTGAGGAACAGGACATTTTGAAAGTTGACAGTTCCTCAGCCTTGAACGGGATGAATCAGGTGAGCTATCACCGTGTTTAGAGAGGTGATTCTCGAGCAATCACCATGCTCACGTAGAGGCTGACCCCAGGTTTTAAGACAGGGGAGACAGATACAAAGTGGAAACAGAGATGCTAGGCTTGTGTTCTGTTCTTAGCTATCAAGTAAGGAGTTGGGAGGGGGCAGTGTGGTGATATTGTGTTCCCCAAAATACTGTGCACCCTAATAAACTTCTCTGGGGTCAGAGACCAGAACAGCCACTAGATACAGAGGCCAGAAAATGGTAGCACACACACCTTTAATCCTAGCATACCGAAGGCAGAGATCCATCCTGATCTCTGTGAGTTCAAAGCTACATTGGAAACAGCCAGGCATGGTGACTCACGCCTTTAATCCCAGGAAGTGATGGCAGAAAGCAGAAAGGTATACAAGGCATGAAAACCAGGAACTAGGGCTGGTTAAGCCTTTAGGCTTTTGAGCAACAGTTCAGCTGAAATTCATTCTGGATGAGGACTCAGAGGCTTCCAGTCTGAGGAAACAGGATCAGCTGAGGAATTGGCAAGGTGAGGTGGCTGTGGCTTGTTCCGCTTCTCTGATCTTCCAGCATTCACCCCAGTACCTGGCTCCAGGTTTATTTTCATTAATAAGACGTTTTGAGATTCATGTAACAGGGTAGCAAAAACAGCTTCTAAGTAGCTGTTACAGTATGACTTGCCTCAGAATGCTGGCCTCTCCAGTACCTGCTTGTCCCTTCCCCTTAAGACACAAATTTATCACCACTGGAAAACTGGAGTTAAAAACAGATGGCAAACCTAGACAATTGGAGGAGACAACTAGGTATAATTGGGCCCGACAGATGACTGGAGGGACCGTGATTGTCCATCGGTCAAACTCCTTTAAAACTCATGTGCAAAAGAAACCCAGAAACCTGCCAGGTGAGGGGAAGCTGACCCAGGCCAGTGAGCCCACAGAGATGAGAAGGAGCAGGGCACGTGAGAGTGGACCAGACAGCTGCCCAAGGTGATGCTAAATTGTGCCATAAAGGCAACAATTCTACATTGACTAATGGTTTTTATGTTGGAAAGTTTTAGTTGTTTTTTGTCGTCGTTGTTGTTGTTGTTGTTGTTGTTGTTGTTGTTGATTTAAGAAACAGATTTGAAAGCCAAAGAATATTAATTTATAAGACACTGGAAAGATGCCAAGATGGTAAAAACCCATGCAGGCATAAGACATGGTATCTTTGGGCATTTAATTTTCCACCCCAAAGATATCTCTGAATTGATCTACCTTTGTTAGTGAATCCCCATTGGAGGCACTGTAAGGCTACACAGTTAATGCATATGATTTTGTTTTTCCAGCAAATTAGACAGAACTCATTTGGGGGGAAGGGGCTGGGAAGAGAAGGTATGGGAAGAAACTTCCTATCTGATGCTTGCTTGGCTCCACATACCCAGCTATGATATCCCCTGAACGGCTCTGTCCAATTCCCAGGGCTGTATTAAAAGTCTTTACTTCCCCAGTGTTCCCCTGGCTGAGATTAAGTCTCCTCTTCCTGGGACTAAAAGACTTCTCAATCAAGGGTAAAAGCTTCGAGACATGGGTTGGGTGTTTACCTCTGAATGAAGCATACTGCCCCGGTTTGGCACCAAGCCAAGTATCCTCACTCTTGTGGGCTCACTGAGCCTGGAGCCCACAGACCCTTGAAATGGCACAACCAAAGAGCTGCTCCAGAAGAGGCAGACCAGTCACATGGCACATTGACCAGCAGAGAACTGGCGTTAGGGGCAGCCCCAGAAAGAGGTTCAGAATTTGGATGAACAGCTGGTCCCAAGGCCACTTCCTCACCTACACAATGAAACAATAGCATTGGGTCTGTATGGTAATTAAAGGGTAAGAATGTGGCTGGAGAGATGGTTCAGTTGGTAAAGTCCTTGCCTTGTAAGCATGAGGACTACGTTGGGTCCCTAGCATGTGTGTAAAAATGGTCCATGTGGTGATATATGCTCATAATCCCAGAGTTGGGGTTGTGGAGACAAGAGAAGGCTAGCCAGCCAGTTTAACCTAATCCAGACCACTGAGTGACCCTGTCTTAAAAGAAAGTGGACGACTTTCCTGGGACAACACCCAAGGGTATTCTTCAACCCCAACATCCATGCAAACGTGCACACACACACATGCACATATACACACAAGCATGCACATGTGGGCACTAAAAATAAAATAACACGATTTATGCTAAGTGCTTTGCACAATGCCTTGATCCTGGCAAGGTGGGAGCCTAGGCTGTAGAAAAGCAAGAGTCTCAAAGTGACAGATGCAAGGGTGCTTTTCCAAAGTCTTCCCAGCCTCCAGTGCAGAGGGAAGCTGCTAATAGAAACTCTGTAGTGATGAAGACTCGGTCCTCGAACCCTCACTAAGCTTCGTTTCCAGCTGTTCCTGTATCCTGCTCTGTAACCCACAGGGCCAAGTAATGATGTGTGTCGCTGTGTCTCAACACTTGTCCTAAAACACAAACAAAAAAATACCTTAGAAGGGGAAATTCTCCTGATTTTGGAGGTAAAAAGGCCTGAGGTTTAAAGAAAAGCAATTTTCCACTTCGAATCTTTAAAAACATTTAACTTAATTTGGATGCAATTAACATTCAGATTAGAGGTTTCACATCTCCGCTGCGGTTCCCAGCTCTCTGGTGTCACAGAGTTCTCAAGTCACTCTAAGACTGCTTGTTCCTGTGGCTAGGGAAGGAGAATTCTATCTGGGTGGTGGCGCACGCCTTTAATCCCAGCACTCAGGGAGTCAGAGGCAGATGGATCTCTGTGAGTTGAAGGCCAGCCTGATCTACATAAGCACATTTCAGGCCAGCCAGAGCTACATAATGAGACCTTGTCTCCGAAAAGAAGAGGGTAGGAGGAGAAAAGAAAAAAGAAAAGGCCAAATTCCAGCTCCAGATCACCCACAGGGACCCCAGGTCACACCAATACAGTACTGAATCCCGGCTCCAGATCACCCACAGGGACCCCAGGCCACACCGATACAGTGCTGAATCCCACTTTGAGCCCAACTTCTGGGAAGTTTCAAATTTTTGCCATTTTTATTTTTTCAAATTCGTTCTTTTCTCTGGCATCCTTCAAACACAGCTTTTACAAGCATTTTTTCTTTCCTTGATTTGGTGACTTCCCAGTTCCTGTCCAGCTTTACCAGCGCTCCACTGTCCCTAAGGTCTCTTTCACATTTGACCTCTCCCAGGTCTTCTTTTAATCAGAGAAGAGACTATGTGTCTTGCACAGAGTCCCAGAGTGGCTGGACCGCCGGTACTCAGGTTGCTCACCTTCCTCAGGGCTTCCTGGGCTGTGAAATAGAGAAAGGAGAGATGGCACAGGTCTGTTGTCCAGTAGAATAGAAAGTACTGCTTCTGGCTGGAACTGTATGTGTGGCTGGAAGCTTCCTGTAATCATTAATAAATGTAGGCTGCAAGGTAGGAGCCTATTTATTTCCTTTTCCTGAATGGTGTCTCCCCGTGACACCATTGGGAGCTTGCTTGGGATCTGAGGCAGGTGACTTGGTATCCTTACATCCTCCACAGAAGAGCTTTTAAATGAAGCTGCCTTGCCTCGCACATCCATCTCCAACAGCTGATTCACGATGCCAGCTAGCCGTCTGCTAGTTCAGTGCATTATCCAGCCCCCGGCTTGGCTGAGCATCGCCAGATGCCAGGGCCCCTTGTATTTCCCTGTGGTTGACATGCCCAGCATCTTCCCTTCCACCACCCTTGTTCAAGACCATCAGCTGCCCACCAGCACATTACTAAGCCTGCTACAGGCACTGGAAGTCATTTGTTCCTGTAAGTGATGCATACTTATTACAAGTCTTCTGGGTGCCAGGTTAATAGAGATGATTCTAAAAGCCCCATCCTGCCCTCAGGAATCATGGGGGGTTAGGAGGGTGGGGATAAGCCCTCAGACCACTGCAGGGCAGCAGAGTGCTATTGGAGGTATGGTCAGGATGCCCCGGCCAGCTAACTCATCATTTTAGAGAATGTTCTTGGGTTTCTAACCACATCACCTGTGGAAGTCCTGGTGCTATACAGGTATGTTCAGTCCTCTAGTAAATATCTGTTGGATTGGAGCCTAGTCAATATTTTGGCAGCTGAGAACAAATAAAATCTAACATGCTTTCAATTGAAAGTGGGTCAGAGCCCACAGGACTTGCTCGTAGATTGGATATGGCTGGAGACGGAAGGATGAGGTCAGTGGTTGTGAATGGGTTTCTCTGTCGGGTAACCGGCTGGATAGTCGTCTAGAGAGGCTCATGTTTGGTAAAGAGTAACAGGAAGTCTTCTGGGAAAAGGCATACCTGAGATGCCAGCCAGGTCTAGCAGGCATCTATTGCTGAAGGTGAGAAGTGGCCATTTTGGCATTGTCGATATACAGTTGGCTCTTGGGCCCTCAGATGAAAGATTGACCTGTGCACAGAGTCCATAGTGAAGAGAAAGAAGCATGCCGGGCCCCTCTACTCGTGGGCAATGGAAGGGAAGAAGGGATGCTGTGAGCACAGGGTTGGGGTAATAGAGTAGACAACAACCTCCAGGCTCCTTCACAGACCTTTGATACCGTGCTTTCCAGGTCCACAGGGGGGCCTATGGGAGCTTCAGACCCAGTAGACATCGTGAACTCAGTATCTGCAGAAGACGTGAGAAACAGTCCGTGGCGAACATGTTGCTCAGTGGGCCTGCAGTTTTACTCTTTGTCAGCCAAGAGAGTTTTCAGCAAGACACATTTCTAAGGGAAATGGCTTCCAGGCCAGGCTTTGGGAGAGCCAGATGCCAAGCCCCACCCCGAAAGCACTGGCTTCCCAGAGGCCTCCTGGAACCCATAAGACTCGTTGGGTCATCCTTGGCTGTCTGTCCTTCTGCTGTCAAGAGAGCTCCGCAGCATGGCTTGGCTGGATTTAACGATTTCTGAGCTAAAATGGAAAGGCCTACCCTGAGGAAATGGCCACACAGAGTAAAACCTTGTCCTCTTGAGGCTTCTAGATGCTAACGGCTCCTCTGCACATGACATGTGGCTTTGGCTGAGAGCTGTCTCCCTGTCATTCAGGGGCTCCATCTCTACACAGGCTCTGCAGAGCCAGGGTGCACTATTGAAGGACAGATTCTGGCCCCACATGTGCTTTTCAGCTCCTGGCTTCTGCCCTCAGTCCCATTTTGTATACTCAGCTATCAAGCGGAAAAGTTGTTGCTTGAGCTAATAGCTTTGTAGTTTTGAGGAAAATCTGTCTGGTGCAGATATTTTTCCTCTTTTTCCATTCTTCATCGTGCAGATCTGCCAGTGTACAGATGGTGGACTGATGACTTGGGGACATGATGTTTGCTTGTTTAATTTTTAAAGGCTTTGATTTTAGACTCACAGAAAAACTAAAAGGAAGATACAGGAGTTCCCATCCACCTGCCACCCTCTGTGCACACACAGCCTTCCATCATCCACATCCCTATCAGAGTGAGCATGTTTGTTAGGACTGATGGCCCTGTGTTGACATACTGTCCGAGTCCATGGCTTGCGTTAGAGATTAGAGGTCCTGCAGTCTTGAACAAATAGCTGACGATGGCGTAATAGGCATCTGTCATTACCCAGCAGGTTCTCACAGCCCTAAAGAGTCTCCACACTCTGCCTGTGTAGCCCACCCTCCCTTGGCCACGGTGAGGCAGTTTCTATGATCGTGTTCGCTGACAGTGTGTGTTCATGTGGAACTCCCAGGGCCACACCAATAGTAATCACATTCCTTAAATGTCCTTATCTTATGGGCCATTGGCTCTGTCACCAGGCCACTGAGCTCTGAAATTTGTCCTGCTGCTTCCTCTTCACAATGACTGCTGCTTGCTCATGCTGCTTGCAGGCCAGTGTCCCTTCCATTTCCTAGACCTCCACCGTCACCCAGGTGTCCTTGTGCGCTTGCCACAAATGCCATGGAGTGGGGTTGGATCCACAACTAGTGGCTCATGAATCTTACCACCTTGGCCACCTCTGTCGTGTTTTATTTATGAAGTCACACTGGGCAGCACCTTCCCTTTATGTTTGGTGAAGGCCACACAGAGAGATAAAATATGGAAATGAGGTAGTGAATAAGCTGAGGAAGGAGCCTGAATAGGAAGCGAAGTCCAGTGTTGGGCATCTCCCAGCTCACGACAGGTGGTCTGATGTGAGTAGGTTGTTAGGATGACGTGCCACAGTCAGTCTGCACAGAAGATCGGCTAAAGAGTTGGAGAAAGCACTTTGCCATCACCCTGAGAGGAAGAACAAATCGCAGATGCATTGCAGACTCGGTGTGAATTTCCCAAAAGGAGAAGCCTTAAGGCTTGCGCTTAGGCTCAGTGGAGTAATGGCAAATGGCATACAATGCCCAAACCCAGCTTGCTGCCATGATGAAGGACCACGGGCAGGGTATAAGCTCGGACACAAGGTACCTCCAGAGGCCTTGCCTCAGGGCTGATCACTCTGCTGCTGAACTGGCCGCCTCTGCGCAGTCTCCCGCCTCTTCTTGCCTCGTTTTGCTTGTCTGTAAGAAAGCATAGTGACATCATTTTCCCGATAGGAATGTATCAGTATATGTGACTAGTTTATATTAAGTGGTTATAACTGGGATGGGAGAACAAAGGATTGTCTCTCTGTCCTGCCCGAGGCCCATTATGACTCTGTCACCACTCACTGTATCAGGAGGCCACCCAATGACGTACTCAGCCCCAACCCAGCCCAGTCCTTGTCATCAGATGGCATTGGAACCATTTAAGGGAAAATTGTTCGGTGAATACAAAGGTTTCTTTTGAGGAAGAATTGAGTCTTTACTCCTGAGTTTGAGAATGTGCCCTACTACTTCTTTAAATAATCATTTGAGGGGGATCCACATCTGGTGTTTCAAAACACCTGCATTCTGTTGGAAGCATAAATATGTTCCTGAAACGTTTCAACGTTAATAAGCATTTGGAAATACATAATAGGATATGGCTTTGTTATATTACTGGAGTATTGTGGGAGGGAGGGGCTCCCTCATGTAAACAGAGCTCTTATTAATTGAATTGCACTTTTCTTTTTTCTGCTTCTCATTTCAGAGCGATTTGATCACCACTGTCCCTGGGTAGGCAACTGTGTGGGGAAAAGAAACTACAGATTTTTTTATATGTTTATTTTATCCCTGTCTTTTCTGACAGTCTTTATATTTGCATTCGTTATCACCCACGTCATTCTTCGTAAGTATGCTGGCGAAATCAGATTACGTATGTAACCGTTTGCCCGACTTTGGCTTTTCTGAGTTGATTTTGACTTATGATTAGTGATCATGTCTGCCTCTCTCTTCCTTCTCTTTCCCCCATCCCCCTCCTCACTTCCAGCCTGCCCACTCCGTCTTTTCACTTTGCCCATCCCTCTTCACCCCTCGATCTTTCCTCGGCCCCATCCTTCCAACGGCAGGTTCCAGGTGGCACCTGGACCAGGGCCCACTCACCCTAACGAGACTTCCCCCTTGATATCCGTGCCCTCTCCAACCTCAGTGATGTCTGCTGGGGATCCCCTGAGAGGTTCATCCCTCCATTTTGCACAAGAAATGGCAAGCATAATGACTACCGTTGGATAGCTGAGTCTGTTTTCTTTATCTACTGACCCATGGTTTAAAAATATACATTCCCTAGAGGAAGAATATGGCTGGGCACAGACACTAGGTTTTCTCAGACACGTTCGATGAGGTACTCAATTCTCTGCAAGGATATGAACAAATAACCTCTGACATAGAAAGAATGCAACTTTGAAAAAAAAAAGTTAGATTTGAGTGTAAATGACTTTATTTGCATAAGAAATCAGCATTTTTTTTTCATTCATTCTGAAGTTCATACTGAGTTTCTCTTAGTCATTCACTTTCCCACAATAGGGGATGGTGAGAAGGAAGTTAATTGGCTTTGAACTGCGAATCTGAGCCTTTAAACTTTCATTAGAGTGTCGCTCCCCACACTAGCAAGCGGCTTTGCCTTTTATCCATTCCTGGAGTGTAAGCACCCATTAGCGAGCACACAGCCTCACTCTGGGGTGTTCCTGGAAGTATCTAAACAGAGAGGCTTTCTTTTCTTCCCCTGCCAGCATGGATCTCATGAATGGAGCAGGCTAAGTCACCACAGGCCCCGTTTCCCAGTCCTTCTGTTCGGGCGGAGTCCATGTACGGACTGGGGAAGTAGAGGTGCAGAATGGCTCCCGTTGGTCTCTCAGCATCCATCAAGGGGGACCACTACATCAGCTACCCAAAGGCTCCCCACTATTCTAAACTGCAGTCATTTCTGACTATGCGTCTTTTGTCCCAGTGGGCACAAATCTGGAATTCATGCCCGAGAGTCTTAAGTTAGTGAGCTTGTGAGAAAAGATTAGTCCTCATCAGAGTCCTCTTCCATGCCAGCTAGAGCTGGTGCCAAGGTGGCTTTGCAGAGACCCCCTTTCTCAGGGCTTTCTGAATCCCAAAATGGCAAAGGTGGAGCCTGGAGCCAGTCTGTGGATTCATGCACAAAAGCAGCAAAGAGAATGCCATGGGTGTTAGACGCTGATTTGAAGGAAGCGATTGTTCACATGGGCAGGGGGAGAGCACACACGTGACACCCAGAAGGAATATTTTTGCCTTACGTTCTTTTTTCTTTTAATTTATAAACTTTCTTATAAAAAAAACCTTGCAAATAAATAAAAACATCATGCACCAAAAATTTAACCAGACACAAAGTCTGTACAGCACAACAAATTTCTACATGGTTCCAGTAGGCATGGCTTAAAATCTGTCATCCTTCAGGGAAGTCCTAAATGCTTCCATTTCACACTGTCAGATTATATTCCTAGCTTCAGCCCTACACTCTAGAGCTTTAGGATAGTTTTCACTTGCTTGATCCTGTATATAAATGCCAGGAAAACATATACACACACCTGTACAGTTTGTCACACTATCGCTCACACACTTAGTCCTCAGAAGTTCTCACTGTCACACCTGGTCACTTGTCTTCATGTACCTGCGCGCTCTCTCTCTCTCTCTCTCTCTCTCTCTCTCTCTCTCACACACACACACACACACACACACACACACACACAGAGAGAGAGAATGGAGTCTGCTGCCTTCCCAGACTTAAAGTGATGTTCATCCCACCTCACCAATGTCTGAGTTTTATTTACCGTGGTTCCTACACCGTGGGGTCTATTTCAGTCCTTTTGTTTTGAGATTGCCGTTGCTAGTGGCCTGCAGCTTGTCATTTGCTGGCTGTGCCCTGCTGGACTGAGGGAGATGTGAGAAGCTATAAGCACCTGTCTTTCCATATTAGTAATTCCCTCATGGGCCGCCCTTCCTGTCACCCAGCAATCCTCGAGCCTCCATGGTGGACAGCAGACCCACACAGAGGGAGTTCCTGGAGGAGAAATATGAAGCCAAGTAAAGCCCCCTCTCCACCTTTGCACAGTGGGACATGGGTTGACAGTCACACAGAGAGACCTAGGACACTGCCACTCACTAACCCCACCCCACAGCTAACCTAATTAAACAGCACAAAGAAGTAACGGTCACCATACTAGCTTAACTGTTTGCGTTCTGTGGCACAAGGCTGTGTCACCTGAAGCACAGTGGCTTCAAGTCAAAACAGAAGGACCCAGAGTCATCTCCCAAGATAGCATTGCCAAGACTTCCTCCTCAGAGGTCGGGGCTGGAGAGATGGCTCAGTGGTTAAGAATGCTTGCTGTGCTTCCAAAGGACTCCAACTGGTCCCTAGCACACATTGAGCAGCTCATAACTACCTGTGACTCTAGCTCCAAAGGACCCAACTCCCTCTTCTAATCTCCACAGGCACCCACACATGTGTTATACACATACACACACACACACACACACACACACACACACACACACACACACACAAGTAAAAGTAACTTTCAAATTTGGTTAAAGTATGATGGCAATATATAAAACAAAATTCCTATTCTCATCAGATATAGCTGAACTCAAATCCCTCAGTGTTTTCTTGCAGGACAAGATCACAGGACAAGAACTACACCTTCACCCAAAAAGAGTCAGTAAATGAACATTAGCTTTGTTTACTCTGCATCCAAGAAGGAAGACTGTTGGCAGCCAAGTTCCTAAGACCTCTCCTGCCAAATGTTAACAGATGTGGGCAAAACAGAAGAGATTATGTAGGATTCTGTTTTCCTGTTAAAATGAGGAAAACAAAAGAGCAATCAAAGCTATAATTTATGGGAAAATATACAGACACGCATCTGCTTTCATTGAAAAAAAATGTCCTGCAGATGTTGGTTCTACTTATGAATCTGCCATCTTCTTGAATGGCTTCAGTGAAATCATGACCTCTGATCAGTAAGCTGGGTGCCCTAACACCAAACATGACTGTTTAATTGATGTTTAGATACTTATTCTCATGCAGATGAGATTGTTGAGCATGGGGTGAATGTCTGGATACTAAATGTTGGCTTCGTTCCCACAGGTTCACAGCAAACGGGATTCCTCAATGCCCTTAAGGACAGTCCAGCAAGATATCCTTTCTGGTGGCTCTGTGGGGACCTTGCTTGTAGATTAATTATTTCACCAACCCCTACGCTCTTACCTCTTTTTCACCCTGGCTTTGGCATTTCTTCTCATAAATCACATTCTTATTCATTCTGTAAGTCATCGGGAGCCTTGCAGAACATTCACTTGTATGATAAATGGCATCTGAACATCAAGTCTCCAGATACTCATGCAACCCTGTCTAAACTGAAGAGCTCTTTAGCTAGAAAAGCTACAAGTGGAGTCTTCTCTGCCCCTCCCCACCCTAGAAGCCAGCCATGATTGGTGCTCCATCCGGTTAGGCTGGGACAAGTAGAGCCGTGAGCCTGCCTAAGTTCACTGTGATTGGCAGGTGCCTCTCACATTCATGGATGCCCAGGTGTGGGTCTGTTTGGGGCATGAGGCAGCAGGTGAGGCTCCTGGGCCACTTGAGGCTGTGCTGGGATACCTTGCAGCATTCCTCTGCAAGTGCAGTGACCTATACTGTCTCTAGACATAGATCCCTCTTCTACAAACCTGGAGGGTGAGATTCAAGTCATTTAGATCAACGAGAACCATTTCCCACCCTCCCAAACAGTGTATACATGTGTGCACCATGGTATTTTGAATCTTAAAAGAAGAACTATCTGCCTATTAAGTGCTGAATAGGCTATGAAATCAAACAGATGGACCTGCTGACCCAGCTCCTCAGGACTCAGCTCTTTCTCTTTCACGTAACTGGGTAAATTGCATTTGAACTCTCCATTATTCTCATGAGCGATTTTCAGAGGTGGTAGAGAATTCTACCACATATGTAAACATATGCTTTTTAAAGCCAAGGCACCCATACTGCTGAGCCCTGGGATGTGGACGAATACGGTGCTGGAGGTATATAGATAGATCTGTAAACAAGTGTGTGTGTGTGTGTGTGTGTGTGTGTGTGTGTGTGTGTGTGTGTGTGTGGCTGGTTACAAAGGCATCTTCAGTAGTCATATGATAACTGGTTAATGAGGTCTGTATGGTGGAAGGAGACTGGAGACATACAGATAATGAGCAAAGGCGGGGCAAAACTGAAGTTAGCTACCGGTTAGCAAGAAGAAAGGATGGTTCATGGAATCAAGTGCTCACTCACCTGAGATACTAAGCACAGGTTTAAGGACGAATGGCATCCTTTGTTCCACCCCCCAATAGCACCAGGGTGAGCAGCTCCCCTACAGCCATTGTCTCTGCAACCTGTCAGAGCATTGGCTTTAGTGGGCCTTTTTTTGGGGGGGGGGGGGTTCAAGGCAGGGTTTCTCTGTGTAGCTTTGGAGCCTGTTCCTGGAACTTGCTTTGTAGACCAGGCTGGCCTCAAACTCAGAGAGATCTGCCTGCCTGTGCCGCCCAAGTGCTAGGATTAAAGGTGTGCACCACCACTGCCCGGCGCTTCAGTGGATCTTAAGTGAAGCCTGCCCGTGTCTTTCACAGCATCAATCATGTCTTATGACAGTGATTCTCAGCCTTCCTGATGCTGTGACCCTTTAATACAGTTCCTCATGCTGTGGTGACCCCCAACCATACAATTATTTCCTTGCTACTTCATAACTGTAATTTTGCTACTGTTATGAATTGTAATGTAAACATCTGATATGCAGGGTATCTGAAATGCAACCCCCAAAGGGATCATGACCCACCAGTTGAGAACTGCTATCTTATGAAACTCAGCCCCAAGGTTGGTCACCAGTACTCGGTGGGTGAGTCTGACCTGACCTGTAATGCTGCATGCTCACAGAGCTTTGACTGATCCTTTCTAGATCTGCAGGCTTCAGAACAGGGCTCCATACAGCTTCCAGAGGAGGGTGTGAGCTGGATTGCCTGACTGCTGGGCTCAGCCCAGTGGCTACTGGCAAGTGTTCTAGAGCGAGGAGATAACTTGTGTGTTCCGACTTTCAGTGACCTCACTCCTGGTCTCCTGACCCTGGCATAAAGATATTTTGATGAGAAATACGGGCCCAGACAAAGGTTTCTCATAGCAGATTTATTCTGAAAGAATATCCAACTAAAAACAATGTCGCTGAGGAAGTGAGAGAGATGGGAAGCAAAGGTGCCTAATGGTCAACCTTTACTAATGGTCACTCCCTTACTGTCATGTAACATGTCAACATAAACGATGGCAATGTTGGCCAATGACAGCCGGGACTTGAGAATAGAATCCCCAGCTCCTACCAGCCCGGATGGTGTGTAGAATCAGTGTGTCCCCCACACACATACACACCCCAGATGACAAGGAGGGAGAGAGAAGGTTGCAGACAGCCTTGAGTAGAAGGGACTCAGTAGGCTACTTCCTAGTCAGCGTCACAGCTGGGGTGGGGGTGGGGGGTCCAGCGTCCGCCTTTGGATAGTCCTACCTTGCCTTTCTGTTCCCTGTCTGCCTCCCCCTGCCCCCTGCCCCCCGCCCCCACGTCACTGCCTCCCTTTGATCTTCACATCAAGGAAGCAGAGGCTGTGAGGAAGGGGCCTCCGGGGCAGCGGCCCGTTAGGTAGCTGCCCCTACCACAGGTTTATGAGACTGCCCTGAGAAAGAGACAAAAGGAAAACACACAGGACCAGGCCTTTAGCACACCCGGCTACTGGGGTTCAAACAGAGGAGAGCCACATGGCAGCTCGTCCTGCAAAGTTCCTTTGCTGATCTCTTACCGTGAGCCAAACCTGTGGGTCACAAGGTTGAGGACAAGTGACCCAGGCCTTTGAAGCTCATTCAATTCAGAAGGGCCTGGGCTGGAGTGGCAAGCCAACACACACCACATGGCTGCTTTTTGCTTCCTCTGTGAAGGTCTGCAGGTCTGGGTACTTAAAGTCGAAGATTGTGTTTATGTGGGCCAAGGGACGGTGTGGTGGGAAGAAGCATCGGAGTGGGATCCATGACCTAAGAACGTGGGAGGACAAGCAGGGGAAGACAGTGACCATTCTGAGGACATGTGTTACTTTCCCCATCCCTGGGACAAAGTGGTTCCTCATGGTGACGGTCATTGAGGCAGGAGTTTGTGCTCGAGGTTCCTCTCATCTTAGCAGAACGGGAAACACAATCAGGACCAGAAGCAGAGCCTGGCCTTGACCCTCAAAGCCTGTCCCCAGTGGCCTATGCCTGCCATTTAAACCTCAGGGTCCCCAAATCCTCAAACCTCCCCAAACACTGCCACCAGCTGGAAACCACGCTGTAGGGGACATTTCACATTCACAGCACAACAGAAGATGGTGCCCTGGGTGCCATGGAGACAAAGGGTCGCAGGAGTCCAGGGAGATGCGAACATTGGGTAGACTGAAGAGAATCGGTGAGTTCTGAGATGTTTACAAAGAGAACCTCAAAGATCTATTGATCTCTTTCTCTCTCTCTCTCTCTCTCTCTCTCTCTCTCTCTCTCTCTCTCTCACACACACACACACACACACACACACACACACACACACACATACACACACACACAAGCACACATATACACACACACCACACCACACACACACACACACACACACAAGCACACATATACACACACACCACACCACACACACACACACACACACACACACACACACACACACACACAGGTCTTTGTCACCCCACTGTGACTTCAGGATCCTCTCTAGTTGCCTCCATGTCTAACAGAAGGAGGGAAATGTGTGGAAACTGCACCTCACAGAAAATTCCACCAGTCAGGCATGCTAGGGAGCCCTGTGACGACACGGCCTCCCAGACTCCTCGTGTTCTCAAAGGTGGAAACCCTCAGGAGCATGTGCAGGGGAGGCCAGCGAGCCCTGGGCATCCTTGAGGAAGCCCCCAGAGAGGGGATCCTGCCCTTCACAATCACGTCAGTGTAGCATGGCATTCATGTCCCATTTAAGGGATTACAGTCATTTTTAATCACGACTTATTGTTCAGTGCTCCCAAAATGAAAAGGATTTCCTGTGGTTGGTAAATCAAATGGTAATTGATTCTGCATTTGTGAAGGCTTTCCCCCTAGAAAGCCTCTTTATCTCCAATTTGCATTCATTGCGATACTTACCCGCCTGAGAGGCACCCACAGACTAATGGGCATTGGTCTATTTTAATAGAATTTACTAGAAGGTTGGCAGGAAGGACGCCATGTGGCATAGAGGAAAATAACGAAGGTAGCATGGGCTTTGGCTAGCCCGTCCATGCTGATAGATGTTGATGTCCAAAAGACTACGAGAAAATAGAGACAGACATCCTCAGTGCTGCATATAGCTGCCCCTGTGCTGGGGAAATCCAGTGACATCCTTAGTGGCACCTGAGCAAGAGCCACAACTCCCCACACTAGCCCTGCTCCACTCAGAAAAAGAGGCCAATGCCTCCCTATCCCACACCCAGCCAGTGGGAGGCCTGAAGCCTAAGACCCCAATTATGTCGCATAAGATCACAGTGTGGGTAGTAAATTGATTTAAGGTTGAAGTTCTAAAATAATTCCAAAAGAAATGTAATGGGAAGAAAGGAAGGGTTTCCCTGACCCTCCATGGTGCAGGACTCCTTGTCAGTTTGTCTGTCCTTCCAGAAGGTCTTCATGAAGTTGGAACACATACTTGTCTGTGGCTAAGGGGTTGCTTATATCTTACAAGGACCCTACTCTTTGCGTTGTTCTACAACCTGATTTTGTTTCAAAATATTACCTGGAGATAAATCTACCTCATTCTTTTTTAAATACTTTCTACACTCTAAAGTATGTATAGCCAGTGTGTTCTTTGGGTGAACATTTACAATTCTTCCTTTATTTACCGTTCCAAAGGTGAGGTCGTAGTGCCCAGTGCAGTGGCACATACCTATAATCCCAGCACTTGGGAAGTTGAGGTTAAGGATGGTACCTTTTGCTGGGCGACCACGGCAGGCTGCACACAGAGAAGGAGGGAGGAGATTGGAGCTGGTGTTCAGTGGGGAAATTGACAGGAACATGGGCTTTACCTAAAGGATCCTGTTGCTAGAGTTTTCCTGGTCCTGCCTGGCCCACAGTCAGGACAAATCTCTCTAACCTGCCAGTCCCCCAGTCACTCAGACCCAATTGAGTAAACACAGAGACTTATATTGCTTACAAACTGTATGGCCGTGGCAGGCTTCTTGCTAACTGTCCTTATATCTTAAATTAATCCATTTCTATAAATCTATACCTTGCCACGTAGGTAGCTCGTGGCTTAACCGGCGTCTTCACATGCTGCTTGTCAAGGCGGCGGCTGGCAGTGTCTCCCTCCTCCGCCTTCCACTTCCCAGAATTCTCTCCATTCTCCTCTCTGTTAGTCCCGCCTATACTTCCTGCCTGGCCACTGGCCAATCAGTGTTTTATTTATTGACCAATCAGAGCAATTTGACATACAGACCATCCCACAGCAGGATCCCCAAAAGCATCTTGGGAATGTTGTGCATCCATTGACACTCACCTCAGAATCGAGCATCTGTCCCCTACTACTGACTTTGAATATTGCCCCATGCTTGTGCTGTGAGCCATGTCTGGACGCGTCCCATCCCATGTCCCATTGCAGTCCCTTCTGATGACTAGAAACGTCTCCCCACACCCTCACCCCGTGGCTGCTCTTTTCCAGAGCTTCCCGATGTTCTTGTACACCTTGTCACCTAAATGACCGTTAGAGCCCATTTGTCAGATTCTGTTTCTTCAAAGCGCCAGTTGGAAGTTTGGTTGGGATCCTGGTCTCTTCCGCCATGAATCTGGAACTCCCCATGCGAAGAAGGTTTGAGGGCAGGGTTGTGGTCAGATGAAACTGTGAAAGAGATCTCAGTCCCTTCCTCTTTTTACAGAATCAGTCAGTCATGCAAATTGCCACAGTCATGGGTGTGTGGCCAGGTGACGGCACAGCTGTGTTTTTCTGCCTCTAGGTAGGATTGTCCCTCTGCTGGATGATGAAGGAGCCGTTCCTGTGAGGTACACCTGCTTCAGTTGTGGCTGCCAGGCAGACACAGGCGTAGGCCACCTACGCGGTTTCCTATGTCTTAAACAGCAGGTACCCTTGCACAGTCTCTCTAATGAGGACTGTGGGGTTCACACATGAAGCCCCACCAAGAGGTGACCCAGGACCTTGGAAATGGCAGAAAGGAGAGGACCCTTGCAGAGCCCCCTAAATGTGGTCCCTTCCTAGCCATTCAGAAGTCCTAGTTAATAAGGAAACCACCAACACACATTTCACACTTGGCCAAGAAAGAACAGTCAAGTCTTTGTCTCAGTCTCACCATGATGAGCACCGAGCCTGCAAAGCTGTGGCTGCCGTGTGGCACTGCCTTGGCTTGGGATCCTGGGAAGGTGTATGTGTCTGCTAGAAGTCGGTTCTAGGTTTGGTCTGCTGTGACTATATGAGTCCTTAAAAGTGATTTGGCCTCTGGGCCTCAGCTTCCTGCCTGAAATAAAGGGATTAGAAAAAGCCAGAGCAGCTTGACTCAAGGCTTCTGTGTCTCCATGGTGTGGAGGCGCTTCAGGGAAGTTTTTTTTTTTTTTTAATTACTGAGATTATAAGAAAAATAACTTTTCTGTGCCTCTTTATGGGAAAAGATCAGGAACCCCAAGATACTGAAGACATAGTTCGATGGTCTCCCACTGTTTGTGATTATCCCCAGCCTGAAGCATCCTTAGCCATTTTGCCTGGCTCTCACCCAGGTCTCCGCATCACTTCTCCCCTTGCTCACCTCCCCCCTCCCCCCATAAGCAGAGCCTGTTCCTTGGAACATGGAGCTGGTGCTTGCCCAGCCTACTCTCTGGGCTCACAGGGAGGGCTCCGGAGGGTGTCCGTAGGCCAGCACTTTGAACATTCACACTTAGTGCAAACTCTTCTGAGTTTAAGGGAATTCACAGCTAGCCTCTGGCCAAAAAGGAGCTGCCTGTGTTATTGGAGGCTGGATTAGATGGACGTGGAGCCAGGCAGTGGAAATGATTGTCATCCAAAGCCATTCCTGATTCAGTCAACAAATATCCAACTTCTTTTTAAATTGACCCCAAATGGAATTTGTTTCTCTCATTTCTATTTTTTATCTTTATTTTATTTTTTTAAGTTTCATGTGCATTGGTGTTTTGCTATGGGTGTCAAGTCCACTGGAACTGGAGTTACCGACAGCTGTGAGCTGCCATGTGGGTGCTGGGAATTGAACCCGGATCCTCTGGAAGAGCATTCAGTGCTCTTAACTGCTGAGCCACCTTTCCACCCCTATCATTTCAATTTTTTAAAAAATGGAAAAAGGATTTTGCAATTTTTAAGAGAATAACATGTCCTGATCTCGTTACGGAACATATATTTCCATCATCAAGCTGCTGGGCCAATGAAATGCGTTGTTGGAATATCTGTACCTGAATCCAAGAGTAGGCATAAGGAGAAGGTTTCCTTTGGTTTCCATGGAGATGCCCAGTCTCTTATAAAAAGGGCCCCTATCTCTCTGAACTGGGATGAGGTCAGCCAAGGACCACTGACCTCCAGCAAGAATTGGGAAAAGAACCAGCTGAGGATTCTTATACTGGCCAGGCAGGCCTCCAGCATTCACCGACAGCTCTGCTGTCAGTATTGTTGTTAGGGTCTCATGTAGCCAAGGCTGGTCTCCAAATCACCCTGTAGCCAAGGCTGGCCTCCAAGTCACCCTGTAGCAGGTACCACCATGCTTGGTTTTCCGCAATGCCAAAGACTGAACGCAGGGCACTGTGCATGCTGGGCAAGCACTCTACCACCTGAGCTACAAGCCCCAGCTCGGCTCTGTGTCTATAGGGGATTCCTTCATTGCTTCCTTGGTCCCCTCATTTGTTGAATGGAAGTGGTATTTATCAATGAGCTACTCTCAGGATTGAGTCAGTTCCTGTGCCAACATGTCTCCAGTGATGGCAGCCATTGTTACAAAAGAGCTAGCCTGTTCCTCAGGATACACAGTCACAGGCAGCATTATCAGCTGGGTGGGACAGCAAAAGTACCTCTCTTTGTCCCTTGGCATCATGTCATTTTGTGACAGCTAAAAGCTCACAGTAGCGCTGTACTCTCTTAACCAGTGAAGAAATGCCTCTGGAGCATAGCACATATTCATATAAAAGTTCCACTTTTCTAGGCTGGGGAGATGGCTCTGTGGGCAAAGTGCTTGCCTTGCAAGCATGAGGACCTGAGTTCAATCCCAGAACCCATGCATAAAAGCTGGCACAGTAATGTGTACTTATAATCCTGGTTCTGTGGAGGTAGAGACAGGCAGATTCCTATGACTCAATGGCCGGCCAGCCTAGCCTGCTTGGCAAGCTTCAGGCCTGTGAGAAACCCTGACTCAAAAGAAATTTTAAAGGTGAGTGGCACAAAATGGCTCCCAAGGTTGGATTCTGACTTCTAGGGACACATAGGTATACACACACACACACACACACACACACACACACCATTTTTGTTTCTGTAAACCTCTACAGTTCCTCACCCACCCATCACACTGCCTCCTAATGGAAGCAGTTAGTAATTGCAGGTCACACTGCAAATGGAGTAGCCGGAAGTCTGGAGCCCATTCACCTGTTCCAACCCTACCCTACTTTTACTTTGCAGTTTTTATGTTTCGTGTTTGAGCCTTCCTTCTATGTTGACTTCCCCATCACTCCCTCTGGGTTGTAAACGTCTGGTGATGCACAGGTGTTCCTGAGATTGATGTTCCACTCCCATCTTTATTCTCTTTTCTCCCCTGGACCACATCTTTTTCCCAGCTACCATGTCACTTCATCTCAGTGTCTGATCTTTTCCCTTAGCTGCATAAAGTTCTAACGAGTGCCACCGCCTAGTTATTTCCTCGACTTATCCTCCTCTCTGGTCACTTAATCTTGCCCCCCTGAACTCCACCTCTGCTTTGTAGCCAGTGAGGGACATGAAGTCTTCCTGAGCCACTTCCCAGCCCTGATAGGAAGGAAAAGAAATGACATATGGGAGCCCTGGCCACTGGGACACATGAGCCACTGTTCCATGCACACATAAAGCTCCACCGTAAACATTTCCTGGAGGAAACATTTCCTGGAGGTTTCTGCGGCCCTGGCTAGGGGTTTCTTCCTTGTATTTCTCTTGCCCTCCAGATCCTCCCAACCACCTGCTTCTCCAAAAGTAGATATTATGATTTACTATGATAGTGACTGTGAGCCCACATACCCGTTCACTTTTTCCATTTGATGTGAGACTCTGTGTCCCAAACAACAGCACCCATCATCATACAGAGGCACTGGGGAATGGATTCAGTTCTGTCATCGAAGCTGAATTACTTTCAGCCTAGAAACATCAGTGGTGACACAGCATAGCCTGATCTCTGTCCCTCCAGCCTTGGTTACACAAGGAAAGCACAAGGTTTCTTTACGTTCCCCAGTCTGTAATTCATTGCTAGGGGAATGCGAGATGTATCTTTAAACCCCAGATCTGCCCCAGGATGAATTAGTTTTTCCTGAGAAACATCTGTATCTTGTAAATAGACTCTTATAAACATTTGTGGGATGGGAAAATTCTCTCATCCTTTCAAATGACTGCATTCTTGGTTGATCAATGCCATCTGGTGAAGAAGGCCAGGCTGTTCCTCCTTTGGTGGCGACACATCACGTTGAATGCCTGGCTTCCTCTCACTGTCCTCCCTCAGCTGCAGAGCTGGGCGGGGGGTCTCTAAGAAGGAGCACCCCAGCCCAATTCCACACCTAGAGTCACCCTCCAGTTCACAGGCATGAGCGCTTCTCACCTGCTTCATGAACTGAGACCTGATAGGCCACAGAAGCGGGAGGTTCTGAGTCTCAGAAGCCATCCTGTGGGAGGGAGATGCTTGTTGGTGACACAGTCCTCAGCCTTCGGAAGCTAAAACCAGAGGGACATTTAATATTTAGTCCTTTCATCGAAGGTCTGAGCTACGGCTAGCTTCCATCCATCCTTGGTTGCGTTATAAGTCTGAGAAGGTAAAGGTCAAAGGGGAAACTGTCCACTCTGAAGAAGTAAGTGATGCCCAGAGAGTCCAAGGGCCATTACAGAGCTGTGGATGCCCCTCTGCATTGGGGGAGGGGCGGCAGAGAGTATGAGTGTGGCCACTGGCCTGAAGGACGGAGGCTTCTGGTTGGAGATGGGGAAAGGGTAGGACTGAGCCCGGAACCCGCCTGTGGGGTTTCAGCCCTTCACCTCCTGTCATCCCGCCTCTCTGGTGGCCGTGCACATCCCCTGCTCTCCTTCTGTTGCTCTCCTTGACTCACCCACCGTGCTCGAGGCCGTGGTGTGCTTCTTCTCCGTCTGGTCCATCGTTGGCCTCTCGGGTTTCCACACGTACTTGATCAGCTCCAACCAGACAACAAATGAAGATGTAAGTTCCTGACCGCAACACATGGGTATTGGTTAGCCTCGGAGGAGGAAGAGGAAGGGAGAGGTCAGGGACCACCTTTTCCCCTACACCCCACTCCAGTTGTGAGAACCTGGGGACAAAGGATGAAGGGAAAGCCCTATCAGGGTCCTACATGTATGTGTGGGGCATCTCTGCACCCACCTACATTGTACCATGATGTCAGTCCCATCCCGAAGATGAGCCGAGTGACACCCAGGTCTGACCTTGAGAAGCCTCTTCCAATCCTCTTCCATAATTTTGGAGGCAGCTTGTCACACTTCCCCAACCAAAGACAGACCAAGGCAGGCTGACATCTCGGGGGCTAATTTTCATCCTTAACATCTCTGGCTTCTGGGGGAAATTGCCCTGACTTGAAGTTGTACTTTGAGTCCAGGAGCCTCTGCCCATTCACAATGCAGGGAGAAGGGAGGGCTGGGGGTGGGGCGGGAAACATAAAGCTGGAGGCTCCTTCTCAGCAAGCTAGTTCTTCTCACTTGCTCTCCACACTGAGATTTTTGCCTGTCCATGCCTGTTAAATGTTTCAGAACAGATCCCGTTTCCTTAAACAAAAGCCGAGGAAACAAAATGATAAAATAGATGAGAAACCACTAAAACAGCACGTTCGATTTGGTAACTATAAATACTGGAATCTGCAAAACAGACGGTTTTACCAAGAGGCTGCATTCTTGGTCCAAACTGGCAGTTAAGGAGCCCGTGTTAATGTTGTTTCAGTTAGCATTCACTTAATTACAGCTTAGGGTTGGGGCGGCCAGGCGTATGGCTCAATGGAGAAGGGCATTTGCTCTGCCATCATGAGGACCTGAATTTGATTCCCCAGTCCCTACATGACCACACGTGCCTGGAACCCCAGCATTGGTTGTAAGTGGGGGGGGGGGGGGGGCAGAGACAAGCAGAACCTGTGAGCTCACAGGCCAGCCCGCCTAACTGAAGCCACAAGTTTCAGGTTCAGTAAGAGACTCTGTCTAAGGCAACAACATCTCTGGAGAGCAGTGGGAACACACCAGGCATCTTGTTCCAGCTTCCGTATGCAGCAGACCCATACCCCTACCTACGCATGAATGTGCATGCACCACACACCTATGCAGCATAACATGCGATAAACAATAAATAAGACGGGTGCAAGATGTGAATATGAAAAACAGAGTCTCTACTGGTTTTCATTAGAAGAACTTTTAATAGCACCGTATCATCGTAAACGAGGATTTTTGTACCAGAGACGGTCACTCTCTCCCAATCTAAGCTACTGTTTGAGGATGTTTCTAAGTTTTCTATAAATGCTTGTTTTCCACAGGGAGAAAATACCTCAGTTTCTCCCAGTAAAGACTGTTTATAGTGCTAGCCAAGGGAGCCAGCGTCTGGCATGTGCTAGGCAGGGGTTCTCCCGCTGAGCTACATCCCGGCCCTTGTTTGCATCTTCCAAAGGCGTCTCTGGGTCCAGTTTGCCCTCAACTCTGGCACTGGTACTCTACACACTGTGTTATCGATGCTCCTTTTCTTTCAGATCAAAGGATCTTGGTCCAATAAAAGAGGTAAAGAAAATTACAATCCCTACAGCTATGGAAATATCTTCACAAACTGCTGTGTCGCCCTGTGCGGGCCCATCTCCCCCAGGTAAGAGTCACAGGTCTCAGGAAAGCTGATGTCTTGTCTGTGGTAATGCAGCTCAGAAACGGATACCTGGCCCCCACCTGCTGGAGTTAACCACACCCACAGATGACCCCCAGTTCCACTGTCCTCTGTGTGTCCCTTAGACGCACTCAGTGACACAGAAGCCTGGCTTCCTTTGGTCATACTTTACTTCTTTTTGGTCTTGAACTGAATTTGTGTCCAATTGGAAAGAAATTTCCTCTATTTCAGACTAGGAAGACAGAAGCATGTGACCTCACTCATTACTGACTGACACTGAACTTCTGGGGTGACCTGGGACCTGTGATCAGCGTAATTAGGGAGCCAGAGCTGTGTGTAGGAAGCAACTAGAAACCATATAGGGATAAACGCTAAAGGCTGAGGGGCAGACATGATGCTCACATAGTCCTAAGGGAGATCTAGGGGAAATGGAGTAGGTGGTGGTGTCGTAGGGGTGACACTGAAGGTGGCCATTGCTGGTGGCGGCAGCTAGAACCTTCTCCCCCCCCACCCCGTGTGTGTGTGTGTGTGTGTGTGTGTGTGTGTGTGTGTGTGTGAATGTGCACGCACGTGTGTGCACGTTTACCTCCTACCTGCTTTGTATGTATCAACTTTTGAAATGCTCGTTCCACGCCTATGAAGTGGGTACCGTTGTCTTCTGTTTTAGGGGTAAGTAAACTGAGGCACAGAATCCAAATAACATGTCCAAAATCGCACGGCCAGCAAATGCTGGGTAATCAGGCCATCTGACACTGGAACCAGTGCGTCCGTTCCCAGGTCAGAATTATACAAGTTCAAAATACAGCCAACAGTTGATTATTTGTGAGTGACACCAGAGTAGAATATTGCTTCAGAAACTGATCTTTCCTCTACAAATACCAACGGAGCAGGTATCCATGGCAGGTGTGTCTGAGTGGGTTTCTAATTGATTTGTACTTTCTCCATCTGGTCTCAAATGTGAAAAACAAAGAGAAACCACCAAGGTGGCCAGATAGCCTCCAAGGCAGTCCCCTTGTGTGTGCAGTTCTCACTGATGTGTGCTTGTGGGATGCACACTCCATGCTGCTGTCAGCCCTGGCAAACCCTCATCAGAGAAGAAGAGTAAATGGAGTGGAGGGACAGCCCTGACACGTGGCCAAGGCCATTGAACCACAGAGCAATGCTGCTGTGTTCACATCATGGGGGGATCACTAGATAACTAAAAACGGTCCTCTACCAACTTTGGCCCAGAGTGTTAGGAGCGCAGTATATCTCTCTCCTGAACTAGGAGCCTCTGGGGAACCCCATCTACTCTGTTTGGTTTTGGTTTGTTTGTTTTTCGAGACAGGGTTTCTCTGTGCAACAGTCTGGGCTGCCCTAGAACTGGCTTTGTAGACCAGGCTGGCCTCCAACTCAGAGATCCGAGTGTCTCTGCCTCCCTAGTGCTGGATTAAAGGCATGCGCCGCCACCACCACCTGGCTCCCCATCTACCTTTAGGGACTCCGCTTAGAGAACAGAAAGACAGGAGCAGGCAAAGCCCAGAGAAAGGGATTGCCTGGAGATGAGGGTCAGGCCCCTCATGAAGAGCTCCAGAACCCCCTGGGCTGCCCTCTCAGGGGTCCTTAGGTCAGGAAATATCTTGAAAGCTATGAATCCCTCACCATCTTAGATTGTCTTTCTGTGAGTGTGGTGTTGAGTCCTCGGGTAGGCCATGGAGAGGACCTGGAGGAGCATAAGAGTAAAGACCCAGACCATTATTCCCTTAACCAGAATACACACTGGAGTCCCGGAAAGGAACTGAAAACCCCCCTCATTCCGTCCACAGCCCTTCCTATTCCTGGTCCTGGATTTGCATGTGGCCCTGCTTGTATATTTACAGACCAAAACTTGTCATGACCAAAATGGCCTCCCTCCCAATTGGATTGACTTGGTGTTTGTACTGACTGGTTTTATGTCAGCTCGACACAAGCCAGAGTCATTAGAGAAGACAGAGCCTCAAATTCCGCCATGAGGTCTGACTATAGACAAACCTGCAGGACATTTTCTTAATTAGTGGTTGATGGGGGAGGGTCCAGCCCATTGTGGGTGGTGCCGTCCCTGCTCAAATGATCTCGGTTTCTATAAGAAAGCAGGATGAACCAGCCATGGGGATCAAGCCAGTAAGCAGCTCCCCTCCATGGCCTCTGCATCAGCTCCTGCCTCCAGGTTCCTGCCCTGTTCCTGTCCTGACTTCCTACAGTGATGAACAGTGATGTGGAAGTGTGAATTCATCAAACCCTTCCCTCCCCAAGTTTTTTTTTTGGTCATGGTGTTTTATCACAGCAAATGCAACCCTAACTAAGACAAGCTGGTACCAGGTCTGTGGTAGACCTGGCCATGTCTGGGGAAGGATTGTGAAAGGGCTTTGGAATTTCATGCAAGAAAAGCCGCTGAGTGTTCAATGCTTGATGAGCTATTCTGTAGGAGCTTGGAAGATAAGAATGTTGAGAGCTGTGCAGAAGATGGAGGCCTGGCTTGTGAAGTTTCAGGGGGACGTTTAAAGACTCAATCAGGGCCATTTGTCATTTTGAATTAAGCTCCTGTGGTTCTGGTTAGCTGAAGCTGAAGAATTGGCTGTGATTAACAAGATTCTAGAGGTACTGAAATGAAACCTTTGCTTTGCTGGGACAATCAGTGCTGGTCAATTGGAGCTGAGAAATTAGTGGTGATTAAGAAGAGACCAACATCGTTGATGTGAAATCTTCTGGGAAGTGTTTCCTCAGGGTCAGCACACAGAAGCTGTGTTCCAGAGACGGCCAAGGTTGTATGGTACACTGGCAGCTGAACTTGGTAATCTGAGAGTCACCCAGGTGGTACTGGTTTTGAAGGCATGAAGGGGTCACGGAGAGCAGCTGAGGCTTGGCACTGTGAGAGGTCAGGAGAGGCCATTGGTGAAGGCGCAGCCTCGGTAGCAGTTGAAGGCCAAGGAGTAAAGGCGCTATGCAGAGAAGTCGAGTCTTGGCATCATGAGAGAGCCCAGAAGAGGCTGTTGGTGAAAGTGCAGCCCAGTTCCAGCAGAGACCCCAATGGTTTGGAGATGCCAGAGCCATGACCACCATGAACAGCAGCAGCAGTGGAGTGGAGCCAGCTGGAGCCTAGAAGACAGCTGTGTGTGCTGCAGACAGCAGAGCTAGAGAAGTGCCCCAAGCCCCTTGGAGGAGCCCAGAAAATCACGAGTGAATCCCAGACATCAGACATTGAGTTATTTACACTGTTGGAGTTTGGTTTTGCTTTGTTCAGACTGTGACTGTGCCCTGGTTCTTCCCTCTTGAAGTGAGAGGTATTTAATTTAATTTTGATTTTTATAGGAGCCCACCACTGAAAGACTTGGAACTTTTAAAAGAGATTTTGGATTTTTAAGGAGATTAGATATTTTAGAGACTGAAGTTTTAATGTGTTTGAATTTGTAAGGAATGTGGGACTTTTAAAGTTATGTTTTATATTGTGATATTAATATTAACATGCCATCTTGGGGATAAATGAGAAAGGAAAATTTCTAATTGAAAAGTGATGCATTCATGTGTCAAGTTGATAAGAATTCGGTTGTACTGGCTAATTTTTTGTCAACTTGACACAAGCTAGAGTCACTAGAGAGGAGGGAGCCCCAACTGAGAAAATGCCTCCCTAAGGTCTGGCTGTAGACAAGCCTGCACAGCATTTTCTTAATTAGTGATTGACGGGGGAGGACCTAGCCCAGTGTGGTGGGACCATCCCTAGGCAAGTGGTCCTGGGTTTGAAAAGAAAGCAGGCTGGGAAAGCCAGGGGGAGCAAGCCAGTAAGCAGCACCTTCCATGGCCTCTGCCACAGCTTCTGTCTCCAGGTTCCTGCCTTGTTTAAGTTCCTGTCCTGACTTCCTTTGATGGTGAACAGTGATGTAGAATTGTAAGCCGATCAAAACTTTCCCTCCCCAAGTTGCTTTGGTGATGGTTTCATCACAGCAATAGAAACCCTAACTAAGAGTGTTTTAGCCAGACGTGGGCCATAGTCTTTAAGATCCAAGTCCTTTGGAAGGGACACTTCTCAAGAGTGGCCCTCCCCCATAGAACTGCTTGGATTGCTTGCTAAAAAGGTAAACTTAGATCTGCCAATTGAAATGTTTACTTGAGCAGGTAGTGAGTCCTGATTTAAACAACTCCAGTCTAGAAACAGTCTGAGGGTCCTTAGAAGGGGAAAGAGGGGGCATGTGTGGGATGAGCAGAGAGAAGCCAAAGGATGCTCTAGATTGGTGGTACAGGGACTGCAGCTTTATTTGGGTCATTTGAGTGGAAAGTCCCTAGCTGCAGTTTCTGAGACTGGCATGCTGAGCTGGGTTTGGTTTTCCTTGTGGGGACCCAGGATGCTGGCTAGAGTGATCTCTACCCCCTTCCACCCCACCTCATTGACTCAACTTGACAGGGAAAGGACTGGGCTCCTCTCTGTGTGTTAATAGGCACCCCTGGGTTGGCCCCCCGCCAATGATGGTGATGATGTTCATCTCTGTTCTTCCCTCTTGGCCTTTCTTGCCTTCTCTTCCCTCAGCTCTGTGTCCTCATGTAACAGGACCTTCCCATCTGGCCAGTCTGCTCAGCAGTGCCATCTACCTCAGACATGGCTTGGTTGCCTTCTCTTCCCAAGAAGGAGGTAGTCTATGATGAAGGGGGTGGTCTAGCTAGTCAAGAGAAACCAAAACTGATCATGTGCAGGAGGGAGCTAGGGAAGAGCGAGAGACTGAAGAAATGGGTGGAGTACCTTAGGGTTTCTGTTTCTGTGAAGAGACACCATGACCACAGCAACTCTTATAAAGGAAACCATTTAATTGTGTGGCTTACAGTTTCAGAGATTCAGTCCATTATCATCATGGTGCAACACGGCAGTGTACAGGCAGACATGGTGCCAGAGCTGAGAATCCTACATCTTGATCAGCAGGCAATAGGAAGTGAACTGAGATACTGGGTGTAGCTTGAGCGTATATGGGACCTCAAAGCCCACCTCAACTGTGACACACTTCCTCTAACAAGGCCACACCTCCTAATAGTGCCACTCCCTATGAGCTTATGGGGGCAATCACATTCAAACTACCACAGAGGGTATGAGGGAGCCTATCTTAGTTGGGGTTTCTATAGCTGTGACAAAACACCATGGTCAAAAGCAACTCAGAGAAGAAAAGGATTTATTTCATCTTACAGCTTGTAGTCATCCAGGGTTCAGCCAAGAACCTCCCATTGCAACTTCCCTGATACAGGCAGAGCTGTTCTCCAAGTGGTCAGGTATACTTATTACTACAGACCTAACCTGTTGTCATGTGCCCTGTTCAGGCCTTAGGGATCCCTCCAGGGATTCTCTGAAGCTAAGTCCCCTGGTACTACCTGTATAGTACTTCCTAGGGTGCTATAACAAAGTGTCATGAGATGAGGGGCTTGAAATAACATACAGTTTTCACAGTTTGAGATCCGAAGTCTGAAATGCAGGCATCGTCAGTTGAGCCTTGCTCCTTCTAGGTAGGAAGTGTTTATCCTCGCTCCGCCCAGCCTCTGGTGGTGGCCAGCCATCCTTGGTCCCGAGCGTCTACATTCTAGTCTGTGTGTCTGTGTTTTGTGGCCCCCTTCCCATGTCTGTTTCTCCACACGGCACTGCTATCTGCCTTCTCAAGGATACCAGTCACAGTGGGCTGAGACCCTCCTCAATTAGGAAATCATCTTCTCATGGTGACCTTTGCAAAGTCACCGGAGGTTACAAATGGGGTCACACTCACAGGTGCGGGGATTGGTACAAGTCAGCCCATAGTGTTCCCCTTCAAACCAATGTCAGTGGAGAGAATGTGGCTTTGGTGGGGGTGGTTTGAAAATAAATACAGAGAGGACAAAGCAGAGTACATGCAGGTGTGGTCTGCTCTGGTCTCCCACAATGCACCAGCACATCCGAATACATTTCTGACTGGGTGTGATAAGATGGCGTGGCCTTGAAGCTGAAGAGGAACAATGGTGACATTGGGAGCTAAGAGGAGGCGGCTAGGGTCTGTAGCAGGTGACAAGCCTTTAGACTGACAAGGGGAGCAACCAGTGCCACAGGCCTCTTTAAAAGTAGAAGTGACAGGGAGAGATATAGCTCAGTGTTAGAGCACATGACTAGCATACACAGGTTCAAATCTCAGTAACCTAAGGGAAAAAGTGACAGAATTTGGTAACTGACTTCATGTAGAGGATGCATATGGGATATTCCAAGATGCCAAGATGGGTTCATCACAGAAAGAGCCTGTTCTAATCTCTTTTCCTATTTCTATGATAACACACCCTAATAAAAGCAACTTAATGGAGGAAGGATTCTTTTGGTTCACAAGTCAAGGGTAATTCACAATAGGGAAGCCAAGACCAGAGCGGCTTGATACAGCTAGTCACATTGTATCCACAGGAAGGAAACAGAACAATGAATGCTTATGCTCAGCTCCCTTTCTCCTTTGTATACAGTCCAGGATCCTAGCCTGGGGAATGGTGCCCCCCACAGTGGGATATTCCCACCTCAATTAACCTAATCAAGATAATCTCCCACAGACAAGCCCATAGGCTAATCTCTCAGGCAATTCTCGAGCTCAACAAATTGGCACTTGAAATTATTCATTCTAGAGGGACCCCAGGCCTAGACATTTAAATCACGTTGCTATCATCTTTGAGCTTTTCCTCACCCTTTCCTTCCTGTGTGTGTTCTTCTGCAGCCTAATCGACAGAAGAGGATACATCCAGCCGGACACGCCACAGCCAGCAGCACCATCCAACGGGATCACTATGTACGGGGCCACGCAATCGCAGAGTGACATGGTAGGAGCTGTCCACAGCAGGGCCACTGTTTCCTGTGAAGCTTTCTCTTCTACTGACATGCCCTCTAATCTAATAACACATGCCTGGGGGGAAAAATGGCTTAGTAGGAGGGACATCTGGAACACCCATATGACTGACAGGCTAGCATGGGGGAGGTGACTGACCAAGCTGCACAGTATTCAGGGGGGAACCATGACATCTAGTCTGATTAGCTTGTTACTGAAGACACACACACACATACTGTATCTTTGCCCCGAGCATGTATGGCGCATTGAAGGAAGCCCCTGCCACAAAAGCGAGAGCTGTTAAAGGACAGGATCTACCTTCCCACCGGGGCTGGACCTGCGTGATAGTCTCCGTCTCCTCTGCTGTCCATTACCCAGTGTGTGATGCTACTCTAATAACACACTCTGCTTCTTTAAGTGGGCAGTGGGCAGCCCACTACCTCTCCGTACTTCCACCCTGAATCTTAGACCAGCCGGCAACCGCTCTGTTCAATCCTCGGACCCAGGGCTCCATTATTTACAGTGTAAATCAAACTGCCTGCACGCCTCTCCAGAGCATGCCTGCAGCATGCACACACCATTGTAAAGCAAGAGGTTGAGGGGGAACAGGAAATATCTTACCATGAACATCTGCACCATAGCATGTTGACCCTGACCCTCACAGCCTGAGCTTCCTGGGGTATTTGGAAGCCAGCGGCCTCTCCATGGGCCTAAAGAAGCTCCCAGCTTCTGCGGAGCTGAAGTTCAAGTCCCACCCACCCTGCTGTTCGCTGTTTGTACAGCTGAGTCTCCTACGTGGAGTTTCTGTGTCACACAGGAACTGGCTTGTGGGTAGACCTGGGGAAATCTTGCTGCTGAGCGTAGAGAGGTGCAAGGTGAAGGTCGGTGGCAGCCTCTCTCCAAGACCTAGAGGTAGGGAAGTCATCCCATTCCCTGGTCACCCATGGTTCCAGCCCCCTGCAGAAGGATGCTCAGACTCATGGTTTGCTAGCTGTGGTGTCTTGGTTGTGTTACATTACATCACTAACTAATAGTCTCCTTTGAAAGCAGTACAGACATAGCACTGTCTTCGCCACTCTTCTCCATGAGCATCCACACATGCCCACGCAAGGAACCCTGAAGGCCTCGTATTTCTCAGAGGGAAGCAAGAACAGAGAGAGTAGGATATATGCTTATAAAAGGGATGATACGGAATTTATTAGGCAACAGATGTCCAAGGCACTTAACAACCTCATTTAATCCTAAACCAACAATGGAAAAATTATCACTCAATTTTTTTTTTAGCTATAAGGGGAGTATACCAGAATGTCCACCAGGGTCTATTGATTGCTTCTGTGACTGGCACACGTGCTGATGTACCTGCATACTCCCACCCATTCATTCATCCAGCACCTCCTCCAAGGTTCTTGCTGTGTGCTGAGTGCTAGACTCCAGGGATAGGAGGCTTATAGTGCTGAGCACCCCCAGTTCAAGGTCTTCGCAGTCAACACAACACGGAAGCAAGTCTATGAAGGCAGCATTAGAAACCTTCATAAACGGCAGTGTCCTTATGGACACCAGTGGCCATGCATTAGTTTCATGACTAGCATCCCTAGCACCGATGACCCCAGATTGCTCTGTGTGGTCCTTAGATTTAAAAAGTAAACAAAGACCATCCTGAAGGTGCTGTAAGCCACTCTGGACTCTGTAAAGGGACATGGACTGGTTGCTTTTATATTGCATCGACCAAACTACCTGAGAGAACAACTTAAGGGATGAGAGATTTATTTGGGCTCATGATTCAGATGATTCAGTTGACTTGGCCGCTTGGGCAGGATGTGGTGGTGGCAGTATGCGGTAGAACATGGTGGCAGGAATGCGTGCAGAGTGTGTTCTTCTCTCCTGGGAGAACAGAAAGCAGAGCGGGGGAGGGGAGAGTGAGAGCAGGTCCTACCTGCTAAGAAGATGCCCTCTTTGAACAAACACCCAAGTGACCTACTTTCTCCTAAAGGTTCCAGAACCGCCTACCGCCGGCCACACCCCGTGAGCCTCTGAGGAGCATTTCACAGTCAAACCATAATAGCATGGAACTGTGTGGTCAATCCATGATCCTATGCCCTTCTGTCTGTCATAGGAGCTGTACAGAGGCATCTCTTCCACATGGGGGTGCTCTAGAGTCAGCCAGAAGCAAGCTCTGGGAGTCCAGGGTGCTGACTGTTAGTTACATGGTGGAACTGAAGCCAGCCTTTAGATACAGAGGGGACGGAGGGAGGGAGAACTGACCACAGAGACCAAACGGCCAGCACTTACCAGATAAGTGAGCTTGGCAAGTTCCATAGCCTTTCCCCGACCCCACGTTTTCATCCGTAAAGTGAGAACATTAGTGTTGTCATCTGGTAGGGCTTCTGTGACGATAAGTGGGTTAATGGAGAGCATCTAAATCTTGCCTGACACAGGGCAAGTACAATGTAAGCATTTGCTCATATTATTCCCTCCCTGAAGTTCATGGGTAGCAAGATCTGGAGCAATTGTAGTCCTTTGAGCAGCTGAACAAGAGAGGATCTGACCGATGAGTATGAGAGCTGGGTTCCTACCTGTTAGCCCCCTGACCCTTAGCAGCTCATCCTGCCTCTCTGGTCCTCAGTGTTCCTCTTCTGCTATGAGTCCGATCTTTGAGCATCACAGTCCTAACACGTAGGATAACCCCCCCAGCAAAGTGTAAACCATGACTCTCGGCTCTTCCTCCTCCAACCCATCATGCCCCACAACTCCCCAAACTGAGGATGTCCATTCTTTCTGGAGGATGGAGGCATGCTGCCATCTAATCTACATGCCACACTCCCCTGAGAGTCCCACCGTATATTTCTCTTCTCATTTGTCTTGTGTTTCTGATGTATTTCTGGGGTAAATCCCACTTGGTCATGATAGGCAATTATCTTTTTTATGATTCTTGATACGCTTTGCTGGTATTCTGCTGAGGCATGAGAGCCGTGGTCTGTAGTTTCCTTTTCCTGTAACACTCTTTCAGTGTTGGTATCAGAGTGGTTCTGGCCTTCTAGAATGACTTCCTTCAGAAATGTGTCCTCTGGTCTTGCGCTGAATAAGTTGTGAAAATGGATGTCGTCTTTTCTTCGACGATGCGGGAGAACTCACCAGTGAGGCCGCTAGTCTTGGGCTTTCCTTCATAGTCAGTTACTTGGCTCTGTGCTTAGGAGTCTGTTCCAAGTTTCTGTTTCTTGAGCAGTGTCAGTCATGGATGTCTCTGTGGAGATGTGTGCCTCTCACCCATTACTGTTGACTCATATCTGTCTTATATCTGTACTGTTCTATTCCAAAAGCAGATGGAAGAGGAGATAATGGAGGGCTGAAACGTTAAAACAAACAGAAAATTACAATCATTTGTAAATGTGGAAGGAAAGAGAGAGAGACTTCAGGGCAATTAAAAAAGCACACGGTGGAGGGCTGGCCAGATGGCTCAGTGGGTAAAGCTGCTTTCCATCCAAGGAGACAAGCCTGACGATCTGTGTTAGACCCCCAGAACACACATAAGGCTACAAGGAGAAAACCAAGTCTGCCAAGTTTCCTCTGACCTCCACACATATGCTGTGGTATGCACACACACACACACACACACACACACACACAAAGTAATAAACTTTAACTCATTTTAAAAGCACAAAATAATTCTCAGAGGGGCAAGAAGGGATTTATTTTTGGAGGATAATCTTTGTTTTAATCTGTGTGTGTGTGAGAATGTGTGTTTGTTGATGTGTGTTCCCATACGTGAGTACACATGCACACATGCCACAGCACACATGTAGAAGTCAGAAAGACAACTTCAGGTCTCAGTCCCTGGCTTCCGCCTTGCCTGAGACAGTGTCCCTTACCGTTCACTGTTGTGTATGCCAAACCGGTAGCCTGGTTTCTCCTGGTGAGTCTCCTGCCTCTGACACCCATCTTGTTCCTGCACGTGGATCTGCACCACCATGTCCAGCTTTATGTGGGCCCTGAGGATCCAAGCGTACATAGGTCCTCACACTTGGATGGGAAGCGCTTTACCCATGGAGCTGTTTTCCCAGCCCTGATTTTGGTGTTTATTTTACTACTTTATTTTTAAAGATGCATGTAACTCTCCCAGCTGGGAGACTGGCACCTCCAGCCAAGCGACTCCACCAAGGGTCACGGATCTTTTACTGTTTGCTCTGCTCTCTCTCCCTTTCATTAGCGTCGGGGCCAAATACGCACACCCAGCAGTCCCCCGGAGCTGTCAACATATGGTAAAATTAGCGATGGTATTTTAAGAGTGGAAGCACATTACTTCTTTGGGGCTATTAGAACATTCCTTTCATTTGACTTCCTAGACTACCTATAACAGACAATAAACATCCCAGTTACAACCATCACACACACACACACACACACACACACACACACACACACACACACACTGCCAGCCCAACAGGACCAGGCCCAGCAGGGTGTGACCAGTATACCGTAACAGCTCCCAAGCCGTCTGGTGTCTAACGCAGCCTGAGACAGCAGCCATCTCCCCTCTGCTCCTTGGAAACAGGAGCAGCTGACCCAGGTGTTAGCCAAGAGATCCATCACTTTCCTTTTTATATATTTATTGTATATAGTCAGCACTCACAATCAACTCTGGAAAATCTTGTATCCTAATCTTCAATGTGAAACAAACACGCAAATCCATGAATGAGTTAGTCAGAGTCGTAAAGTGAACTTCAAGCCATTTGGAAGCAAAGCCAGGTTTATTTGGTACAGACCCACACTGCATCAAATGATGCCAGGCTGAGGTTTCTCTCTGTTAATAACTTTGAAAGTGTTGTTATTCGCAAGGACCATCTTGTTCCCTTCTCATTACAGCTTAGAAGGTATCCCCATTTGTGGTGATCTGGGTGAGAATGTTCCCCATAGGGTCAGACATTTGAACACTTGGTCCCAAGGTGGTGGAACTGTTTGGGGAGGTCTAGGAGGTGTGGCCTTGCTGGAGTGCTTCACTGGGAGGTGGGCTTGGAGGTTTCAGAAAGCCTCACACCATTCCCAGTGGGTAGTCCTCCCCGTCACCTGCTCCAGCTTCTGTGCCCACCTGCTGCCCCTGTCCTGCTGTTATGAACCCTCTGGAACCATAAGCCGAAATGAACCCTTCTTTCTATAAATTGCCTTGGCCATGGTGTCTTATCACAGCAATAGAAAAGTAACCAAGGTACCATTTTACAGAGAACAAAGCTGAGGTTGAAAATCTTGGGTAACTGGCTTGTATTTGTTCCTGACACTGTGACCAAACACTTGACAGAAATAACCTAAGTGGGGAACTGAGTCTTTGGCTCCTGGCGTCAGTCCATCCTGGTGGGAAAGAAGTGTGGAGCAGGAACTTCCCATCCCGGGGATGCTGCCACTCTGCGGGCTTTCTCTTTCTCTTCTGCTCCATCCAGCCCCTCAGAGCCCATGTTTGTGCTGCCTGCATTCTAGGTAGCCCTGTTTCTCCTCTCTCTCTGTTTCTCCTCTCTCTCCCCTCTCCCTTCCTCTCTCCTCTCTTCTATCTCTTATCTCCTCTCTCCCTTCCTTCTCTCTCTCTCTCTCTCTCTCTCTCTCTCTCTCTCTCTCTCTCTCCTGGAAACATTCACAGACATACAAGACGTACTTCAATCTCATAGGTGCTTCTGCATCCAGTCAAGTTGACAGTGAAAATTAGCCATCACACTCCCCAGGGTCATATAGGTAGTGGTGCAAGATGTCACAGCCCCTGACACACACGTTTCTATTTTAAAAGCTCTTGAGGGCAGATAGAGTTCAGCAGTGAAGCGCTTGAGGTCCTAGGATACATGGGGTCCTAGATTCAATCTCCACCACTGGGATGGAGCAACCTTTGACTGAGGGAAACATGACTGAGGTGGTATTCAGAAGGCTGGGGCGGGAAGATCATGAGTTCAAAGCCATGATGTAGTGTATGACTCTGGGAGAAAATGTCCTCAATTTTGGTACTCTTTGACCTGACCTTTACCATGGGAGAATTGAAAAGACAATTTAGTCCGATCCAGTATCACTCCACCAGCCTGGGAGCTCACCAGACTCCCAGTCAGTCAGAATCCCAGGGGAAGGTTCACACGTGGAGACTGTTAAAGTCCCAGAGGTGACTTCCCTCTGGTGCTTCCCCCCCCCCCCCAGCTGAGGACCGAACCCAGGGCCTTGTGCTTGCTAGGCAAGCACTCTACCACTGAGCTTAATCCCCAACCCCTGGTGATTGCTTTTTATCTTTTAAAAAAACTTTTGATTTACCATGTGATTTATTTTGATCATATTCTTCCCCCTCCCCATATCCTCCCAGATCTTCCTCAATTTCCTGACCCACCCAACTTCATGTTCTTTCTAAAAAAAAAAAAAAAAAAGAAAAAACCCTAAAAAGCACTCCCCCTCAAAAAAATTGAGTCTGATTTGTGTTGGTTAACTGCTCCTGAGCATGGGGTCTGCCCTGGCGTGTGGTTGATACACCCAGTGTCACACCACTGAAGAAAACTGATTTTCCCTTTTCCGGCAGACAGCTTTCTGGCTAGGGGTGGGATTTTAATCCCCGCTTCCCCTCCTCTGTACTGGGATTTTGTCTGGCAAGTGCTTGTGTGGGTCCTGTGCATGCTGGCGGTCTCTGTGCGTCCATGTGTGCACCAGCCCTCTTGTGCTTGGAAAACACTGGTTTTTTGAAGTCATCCCTCGGTCCTTTCTGCCTCCTCTTCTGCAGAGATGCCAGAGCCTTGAGGGAGTCTTCCACTCCGCACATTGTCCGGTTGGGGGGGTCTCTGTGTTAATCACCACCTACTGCGAGAAGAAGCTTCTCTAGTGAGGGCCGAGGGATGCGATGGTCTATGAGGATGTCACTTTGCCGCTAGGAGTGGTTTTACTGCTGTGTTCGCTCAGCAGAAGGACAGCAGTAGATTTCCCCCAGGCCCATGATTTCTCTAGCCTCAGTTGTCAAACACATTGTCAAGTATGGGCTCCATCTCATGGAGTTGTCCTTTACCGTCGAGAAGGGGTCCCTTACCCTCATGACACCTGTATCGCTATTGCCTGCCTTTTTCCATTCTTCTCTTCTCCACTTCTAGCCAAATCTGTAAGCAAAAAGAGCTCCAAACACCCTGAACATGACACCAGGATCTAGACAGAAGTCTTCTTTGGGTCATACCTGGCAGTGTGGCTCCTAGAAGTAATAGCTTTGAGAAGATCAAATTAGTCCATGGGCTAAGGGAGCAAGGTCATGGCCATTTAATTTGTGTGCTATGGACAAGTGCCTGTGCATTTCCCAGGATGACAAAAAGAATTTTGAGACCTGGAAAAATAAAAGCAAATTCTGAAATATGAAAACTGCAAAATTAAAATTAGCAAATGCCTAGTTTCTAGGAGTCCATGAGCATGCCAGCTTCATTAGTCATGAAATTTAGCGTTCATGAAAAATTAATCACATTTTATAAATGATTTGTGGGGGGCTTTTTCTTATTCCCTAAGAATTCCTGAGCATGCATGTGACTTGTGAACAAAGTGGCTCACAGACAGATAAACGTGAAAGTCTAGTTCAAGGGCACCTCACTGAGCTGCCTCTGCTGTGAGGACCCCAGGGTGGCTACATGCAAGAAGTCTTTTTGGTCACAAGACTCCCACCCACTGATGAGAGTATTAGCAAGTCTTTGGATAAGCCTGGTCCTTGTGGACCCAGAGGTCAGAACTAGGTGCTCAGGTGGACTTGGGATTCCAGTCCTCCTCAATCTGAGAGAGAAATGCCCCGTGCCCAGAGCTTGTCGCTCTAAGATGCCAGGCTGGGGAGAGATGAGTACTCCCAGCAATGATGGACAGGGGATAGGTCAACATCGACCTTCCTTCAGGGTCCCTTCCAGTGCGGATACCACCTCGGCCCGTGCTTCTGGCCACCATGCTGCCATTGCTCCATTCTGCCATCTGCTTGTTGGCATCTGTCTTCATTTTTTATTCTGTTGCTGTGATGAAGACCACGATCAGAAGCATCTTAGGGAGAAAAGGGTTTATTTGGCTTACCCATCCTGAGTCACAGGCCATCAAGGGAAGCAAGAACTTTAGGCAGGAACTGAAGCAGAAGCCATGGAGGAATGCTGCTGACTGGCTTGCTCAGCCTGCTTTCTTAAACAACTCAGGACCACTCGCCCAGGGGTGGCCCTGCCCACAGTGGGCCGGGCCCTCCCACATCGATCACTAGTCAAGAAAACACCCCACAGACTTGCCTGTGGACCAACCTGAGGGAGGCATTTTCTCAACTGAAGTTCCCTCTTCCCAAATGATCCTGGCTGGGTCAAGTTGACAGCAAAGTAACCAGCACACCGTCCAAGCACCTAGAACACCTCCAGTGTCCCGTGCTGTAAGTCCCAGACTGACCAGACTGAGGCCAGAGGACACAGCTGTGTGACAAGAATGGCACAGAGCTGAACTCTCACCCACTCACCTCTTCCCATTCACGCCTACCTACATCACATGTGCTTACCATTTCCATAGCATAGCAGCTGTGGCCTCTCACGGGCTGTACCAAGACTTTTGCATGGATAACGCCTATGACCTCCACAATGACCCCAGGAGATCGGCACTAATATTGCCTCCATTTTACAGATTAAGAAATCTGGGCCGGGCGGTGGTGGCGCACGCCTTTAATCCCAGCACTCAGGAGGCAGAGCCAGGCGGATCTCTGTGAGTTTGAGGCCAGCCTGGTCTACAGAGTGAGTTCCAGGAAAGGCGCAAAGCTACACAGAGAAACCCTGTGGCGAAAAAAAAAAAAAAAAAAAAAGAAAGAAAGAAAGGAAGGAAGGAAGGAAGAAAGGAAGGAAGGAAGGAAGGAAGGAAGGAAGGAAGGAAGGAAGGAAGAAAGAAAGAAAAAGAAATCTGGACATACAGAGCTTAGGGAAGGTTGCCTAAGGAAAACATAGTTTGACCTGAGTCCCTGCTCTGAACCCCACGCTCTGTGGCACCTAGTGAAGAAATGTGGAAAGTGGATGTGCGTATGAGTTTCTCCCATAGTCTCTCAGTCCCCACAGCCTGTCATCCTTATGTCCCCTCCCTATGAAAGCCTACTGTAGAAAGAGATTTATCATCAGTCGTTCATACCCTAAGGAGAATGAAAGTCAAATTTCAGGGATGTATGACTTTCAATGAATTAGTATTTGACTTGGATTAAAAAAGCATTTCAGACTAGGTATGGTGGCTCATGCCTATAATTTCATCACCTGGCAAACGGAGGCAGGAGGATTAGAAGTTCAAGGTCATCCTCAGCGACATAGCAAGTTAGCTGGTGTGGGCCACATGAGATCATGTCTCAACTGGGAGGACTAGAAAGATGCCCCGCGAATAAGAGCACTTGGTGTGCAAGCATGAGGTCATGAGTTCGGATCCCGGTGCCTGTGTTAAAGTCAGGCGTGGCGTGCACACGCACCTTTCATCTTGGCACTGTGTGGTGGAAACAGGAGGATTGCTAAGACTTGCTGTCCACCAACCTACCTCCAGTTTCAGTGACAGACTCTGACTCAAAGGAATAAGGCAAAGAGTGACAGAACAAGATACCCAAAGTCTTTCTCTAGCTTCAGCGATGGCATGTATACCCACACCCCACATAAGGACATATACCATATTTATACTTATGTGAATATACACACACACACAATTTCCAATTTTAATACATAAGGACATATACCATACTTATACATATGAACATATACACACACATAAAATTTCCAATTTTAATAGTAGTAATATAACAACAGTAATAATTGTGTTTTAATACTATTTGTTCAGTACTTCAGCTCCAGTATCTACAATAGTCTCTAATAATTGGTGTTGGTTAAGAGAGAGAGGGGGAATGAGGTTGATATTAATTACTGTGTCAATAATCACTGTGTTACTTGACTCAGTTCTTTGCATTTATTTGCATCTCATTGAATCTTCTCAAAGGTGAGGTGTTAATGAGACCAAGTGAGAGCATGCTAATTGTCCCATTGAGGAGACAAATTCCTCAATGTTAAGTACATGACACAGCTCACCGGGGGCTGAGCTGACAGTCTGACTCCATGGGAAGTACTCTTCTAACCCCTCTACCCAGGGCTTCTCCGTGGAGGTGTTTTTATGGAGAGGGGTGTTTTATGCTTTAGTCACACCCCACAAGCTTTCCCTGAAGAACATGATTCATTTGTCACAGTCACAAAACCAGGTCGTGCCTGAATGTGTGACCTGTCTACAGTCTCTTCTGACGTAATCAACACACCATCTGTGACGGTTGTTGTTGAGGTTGCTTTTTAGAGACAGGGTTTCTCTAAGTCACAGCTCTGGCTGTCCTGGAACTTGCTCTGTAGACCAGGCTGGCCTTGAACTCGGAGATCAGCCTGTCTCTGCCTCCTGAGTGCTGAGATTAAAGGCGTGTGCCGCCATGCCCAGCTAGGAGACAGCTTATGTTCTTATTAAGGCACTGTGGGTATCTTAGCTGGATGCCAGGGATAGTGATGGACGGTGTTGATGAGACCAGATCAACTCTCTCTATCTCAACCTGAAGCATCCCCTATTCAACTGTTGGCCTCCTTGTAGCTACTGACTTATAAGCCCTGATAGAGCTCATAGCCCTGTGCTAAGAGTTATGGGAGACTTCCTGCATCCTCTCCCTGCCCAGCATCCTCCAGTGTCCTGACCCTCAGATCCAGCCCCTAGTATCCTCATACCTGACCTCTATTTTTCCCACCCAGCAGGGCTGCCATGGTCAAAATCTAGCCCTTAGGGAATTTGTTTGGTCATAGAACTTGACCTGTGAGTTTCTTCCTCAGAATTTTTTTTTTTTTTGCTTTTTTTTTTGTTTTTCGAGACAGGGTTTCTCTGTGTAGCTTTGCGCCTTTCCTGGAGCTCACTTGGTAGCCCAGGCTGGCCTCGAACTCACAGAGATCCGCCTGCCTCTGCCTCCCGAGTGCTGGGATTAAAGGCGTGTGCCACCAACGCCCGGCTTCTTCATCAGAATTTACCGGCATGCGCAGTCTGCTTTCACCACTTGCCACCACATGCATCTGTCGCTCTGGTCATTTTTGGATACAGAGTGTATACCAGCCCAGGACCTGTCACTCATCACTCCTGGAGGTAGACGCCGTGTTTCTATGAGTAAAGGACATGAGACGGCAAAGGCTCCCACATAGCCAGAGACATGCTTTCGCCACCTACTCTTCCAGCAATAATTGCTGAATTTGACGTAAGGGATGATCTCTGTGTTGACTCCTCTACTGTTGCTGTGATAAAGCGCCATGACCAAAGACAGCTTACAGAAGGAAGGGTTTGTTGGGGCTTATGATTCCAGGGGGAGAGTCCATATCGGTGGGGGAGGTACAGCAGCAGGAAGCCAGAGAGAGAAGCTGAGAGAGCAAACTGGAAGTGGAGAGAGGCCATAAACCCGCAAAGCCCGCCCCCTAGTGGTGTACCTCCTCCAGCAAAGCTCCACCTCCTAAAGGTTCCGCAACCTCTCCAAACATGGCCGCCAGCTAGAGACCAAGTGTTCAAATATATAGGGCTCTGGGGGATGTTTCACATTCAAATCACCACAATCACTGTGACCAAAACCCACCTCCAGTGCCTCTGACCTTAGAGGAGAAGCATCTGGGGAAGGAAAATGATGGAGAGAAAGGGATCTTTAGTCCAGTATGTTCCCACAGTTTATTTTAGAACCGGTATCCTGATCAAGAAAACATTTCCTCTCTAGTGGGAAAGTGCACCTAGAGAAATGAGCAGTCTTTTAGGGAGGAGATATTGTGGGCTTGAAGGCCTCAGATGAAAACTCTGAGACTCTGCATCAGAAAGGTGGATAAATATTAGTAGGGAGGTGGCACTGGAGTACCTGGGAGGTCTGTTCCCTCTCCGGAATGAAGAAAGTCACCAATAACTTAGCATCTCATGTAGGCTGGAGATGGTGGAGCCCCTAAGTGACCTTCCCTCCACTACAGATTCCAAAGGAGGATCTTAGAGCATGGTAAGGGG
>CABHPP010145508.1:0-46934 GCA_902168425.1 Peromyscus attwateri
GGCAATGTTCTGGTGAATTGCCAGAGCCTGCTCCCAAAAAAGTCCCACCAAACATGGCTACTCCCCCAAACATGTGCAAGACAACTCCATCAGGGTATTTAAACTGCTCCCCAAAAAGACATGTAGTTTTTCAGTCCCTGTCTCCTCTCTGAGGGAGCCAGAGAACCATCTGGGAACACTTCACCCATTAAACTGGGGCTTATTCTAATTTGGTCTGATTTGCTCTGATTTGGATTGCTGCATCAGCAGAGTTTATCAGGTTGCAAAAACTTCTCACAGATCTTTAAATTTATGGCCATTGGATTACATTTTTCTCCTTATTTATACATTTATTTGTGCGTTTCAAGAAGCCTGTTCACCACACCATTTTTTTTTTGCAATGGAAAATCCCCTGTTTTTGGCAACAAGAGACCAGTTGAAGGGTATGCATAGAATTGTAAATTCTGTGTTTCAATTTCAAAATATAAACTCCCACAGCTTCTCTTTTTCTAATACAATCAGACACTTGAAGTGGACATCAGTGAGAAAAGGTAAAGATAAATATGACTTGCTGGTCTGTAGTCACATTAGCTAATACGTTTCCTGTATTTGTCTTCCTCAACTCCCTATTCAGGCCTGAGGGTACAGGGAGTCAGACTATGACAAAACATAAGACTCATTAGTGGTAGGGAGACAGGGAGTGAAAAGAATTGGTGCCAATGAAACATTAACTTTAATGGTTCCATAGTCTGGGAGATAGTCTATTGATGGCAGCATCTATGGCTTTCACTTTCTTGACTTGGGTGTGGTTGATCTATGGTGTAATGCCAGATACTGCCACAGCCATAGGAGTAAAGAGAATCACCATGTAGGGTCCTTTCCTTTGCAAGTTGCTTCCAAAACCCCTTTGGATATTTGCTTGACCTAGATAATTCACCAGTCTTGAACAAAAGGAAACTGGTAGTGGACCTGTGGACTTGCTGGTAGGCTGACTCTCTTGTATTGTATGATGAATAACCTTTATGGAAGACTGGAGGGCCTGTAGAGATGAGAAAGGAATGGTTAGAGAGTTCTGCAAGCTGCTGTTCCCTGAGCTAGGGACACAATGGGGAAGATCTTCCAAACCCAATCTCATATGGGGAAAATCCCTGCCATATGGGGTGCAGGACCCCATGTGAAGCAAAGGGAAGGAGATCGACCCGCTCTTTGCCAGACTCTAATGAGTTTTGTTAGTTTATGTTAACGTCCTCTTCATTCTTGCTTCTTGCTCAGAACTGAGGTCTATATGCACAATGAAGTTCCCAAACTATCCCTTAAAACTTTTTCTATAAATTGAGAGATTTGGGATATGAACCTTGGGCCACTGTTGGAACCCACTGCTGGAGAAGGATGCAGGACCAGTTCTTTGAGTTTTTAAAGCTATATCTTGTGCAGTTACAGTCCAGGTAGGGAATGTTTCTACCCTCCCAGAAAATGTGTCTATAAAAATTAGCAAGAACCTGCATCTTCTTCTGGCAGGCTGGGTTTAAGTGAAGTCAGTTTCCTAGAGTTTGCTGGGTTGCTGGCCTCTTATTCAAACACATTCCTGGGAAACGGCTCTCTGTTTTGTATTTACTTGAGCACAAACCTAACATCTGGCTGAGACATCCCAGTTTTGCTTTCTCAGCTGAGGTACCTGAGGGGGAGGTTAACCTTACAGGTTTCTGTTTGGATGTAGAAACCTTTTGTTTCCCATGCTAGAGAATGAACTGATACTCCCTGCTCTAAGGGGCTAGTTGAAATGCCCTGGCAGAGGACTATGGGGAACAAGGGAGCTGTCTCCAGGCTTTTCTGAGGAGGTGCTTAACTTTACCTTCACAACTGGGTAGACAAGGGGCAAGGGTTATTCCCAAATAAGAGTAGGAAGATAAGAACAAGTGTCAGGGCAGGGACAGGGCTTAGTCCTGGGTCTCAGAGTCTAATTGCTTATTTCCTTCTTGAATCTCAATCAGAACAGAAGCCAAAGAAAGTTCCATGCTAGAAGGTCTTTACTGACCTCAAAGTAAACTGCAGCCATCCAGAGCTTCAAACTTACCTGGGAGGCTCTGACTCCTTCTGCTAAAGAGGAATAGAGCTTTGGTGTCAAAGTAAAATAGTACTTCTGAGGTCTATAAGTATTTTTGTTACACACAAAAAAGTGTTTTTTTCTCAATGCTCATTTCAATACATTGTTGTAAATTTAGAAGTGTTTCACACATCAAAAGGTTCCATTGGACGCATTCAAGTAAAATCATTAAATATCCAAGGTAAACAATGACACAGCCAAATATATGGCCTGGTAAAAGTTAAAAGGTTGTTTATTCAGCTGGGGTGGCAGTGGTGGTGCACACTTTTAAACTCAGCACTTGTGAGGCAGAGGGGAATCTGGTCCACAGAGGGAATTCTCCAACAGCCAGGGCTATACAGAGAAACCCCATCTCAAAAAAAAAAAAAAAAAAAAAAAAAAAGTGGGAAGAGAAAAATTATTCTGTATCCAGAAGAACCAGTGAGGAATCTTCACCTCTAAAGAAGTGAACTGAAAGCATCAGATGAAATTTATGAGCAAGCTGAGTGTCTACTCAACACTGGAGGCAGATGGACCATTGAGTTTCAACGGTGCCATTACTGGCTACCTGCAGAGGCATTGTGTACCCAATGCAAAACAATCAAGGTCATGCTTCCTATCATGGCCAGTCAACACACACACAAAAACAGAGCCTGCAAGAAGTAGACAAAACTTATCAGCATGGGATCCTAAAATTACAGCAGTTACAATATTTACCTAGCTTAATGTAAACTATTTTAAGTGATGAAATAGTTATTTGTAGCACAAAAAGCCTATTGTGTCAATAGGCTGAGCTTCTATAATTTTTCATTCTTTTTTTCCCAAATAAAAAGTTTTCCTGCTGAAGCACAAGGAATTGGACTAGCATTTTATGTACATAATGTATTTTAGAGGAAAAATTAGGTCACCAACACAAGCCAAAGTTCTATCATTAGATGGAGCATGGACGTGCATTTTCTTCTGTGATATAGCCATTCATTCATTTGGAAGTAACTCCTAACTCACATCCCTAAAAGTAACTATCACCCTGATAATACTCCTGGGAAGGGATAACAAAGTGTGGTCAGGCACTGAATTCAATGGTGTTTCAGAAGAGCTGCCAAGTAACCATGGAAGCAGGAATCCCAAGTCTTACTATTTGTTGTAAAAATAATAAGAGGCAAATTATTCTGCAAATTAGTCAGCAATGGTGACTCATAGACCAACGTCATGCCTCCTAAGGTGGTAGTTCCAAAGAGGATGGGTGATTCCAAGAGGTGAAGAAAACCTGACTGGGAGGGCAGTTCCTCCCATGGTGGCAATCCTGGGGGTCATGAAGATTCCAGGGTTGGGGCTTGGCACATTTGACAATATTATAAGTACAAGGTAAATGTTGTGATTTCACATAGAGAGAGGATTAGGAGGAACAGTAATGACAATCAAATTAAAGAATTCACTCATACGTATCACAATCCCTGTAGGTTATATTTTATACCCACCCTTTGACTAGCCATCTCTTTACTCACATTTGGCTAAAATTTATCAGCCTTTCAAAATGGAAACACTTAACCATTTAGTTATAGAAGGAAGTTATCTAGACAATAAATAAATATCATGTGTGATAAACCTATTGTTATTATCATACCCAATAATGAAAACTTCAAAGCTTTTTCTGTGAGGCCAAGAATAAGGCAAACATGCATACTTCTGCCATAATAATTTATAACAGTACTAGAAGTCCTAATGAAATCAATTAGACAAGAAAATGAAATAGGAGACTTCTAGACTCTAAAGTGAAGACACAATAACTTTGAACACAGGGCATAAATCAAGCTGCAATTGAGCTGAAAGCTTCATCTCTGTTGGACAGTATCTGTATTTCCAGAGCTGCTAAACAAGCTGCTGTGGAGAAAATTTATCAATGCCTTTCCTATCTGTGGACCCTGCATTCTACTCTAGCAGTCTCAGTCAAGGTGTGCCCATTAATAAAATAGTGACATGACTGTAACCAATATGGGGCTGGTTATATGCAGGTACATGCCTGGTGCTGTGATCTGATCTCAAGCTTGTGGCTGAGAATATCACAGGCACTGATATCACAGGTAAGGGAAGAATTATTAGTGATGTTTCATTAAATAATTAAATTGACACACAGCCCAACTGCCTTCTAAATGTATATATTTATACCCAACGACTAATGTTACTCTAATCCTGGGTCAGAGAAGCTTTGTTTTACACAGGGCAACAGTTAATGAGAGATTCATAAATAGTATACCTGCTCAGAATAAGTGAATGATGAGTTTTCAGCCCTAAGTAGGATATCTATATCATCCCCTCCTCTGAAGCCCAAATAATGCAGAAAGATTGTAAGAGCTAGAGAGTAGTGAGTGGTGAGGGGAGCTGTGGAGCACTGTCTTCTGGATATGACCTGTCAATTGCAATCATGGACACAGCTGTGGGGCTACCTAGATTAAAAAAGACCTACATTTTAAAAAAGACATGCAGGGGGGGGTCTAATTGTGAAGAAGGGGGTGGGAGGGGTCAAGAGAGGATAAGTGGATGAATATGAACACAACACATTCTATACATGCATGAAACCGGAAAAAAATTTAAAAAATAAAGGGCCATACAAGTAAGAAAATAAGTGTTTTCTGTTTGTTTGTTTGTTTGTTTGTTTTTACTGAGAACATGCTCTTCAAACTAGAAAAATTGTAACAACTATACTAAAAATCTGGCAGGACTAATACATTTCAGTTAAGTTGTAAGATTGAAAGCAACACCCATAATTTGTTCTCAAGCACTGATGAAAGATTCTATGAAAAATAAATTAAGAAAATGATCCCATTTCTAAAGGCATCAACTAGAATAGAATATTTGGGAGTGGGTTTAATCAAAAGGTAATAAATAAGCCTTTGTTTTGAAAACTTTATGGTTGATATAAGAAATTTTAGAAACCAGAAAAAAGTGAAAAGATACATAATATAAAAAGATGGGAAAAAGACAAGTAGCTTAGGCTGCCTTGTACTCACTATGTAGCCAAGGATGACCTTGAACTTCCTATCCTCCTGCCTCTGACTCCTAAGTGCTGGGGTTACAGGTGTGTACCACCATGCCAGTTTATGGAGGATCAAACCCAGGGCTTCCAAAATACCAGGCAAATACTCTACCAACTGAGCTACAGAGCCCAGCCCTCAAAATAGATGTTTGAAAACACATGGAACTAGAATCTCTTTAGATATATCCTCATTCTTATTTTACCAGTACTAGGATTTGATACTATGGCTTCATGCAAGTTACGCATTTGTTTGATCACTAAGCTCTATATACCCTCAACTTACTTCTTACTGTTGCATTTTGAAAAAAAAAAAAAAAAAAGAGACAGAGTGTTACTAAGTTGCCCAGGTAGATCTTGAATTTTCAATATTCTGATTCTAAACCTAAATTCAATAAGAGAAACATCAAATCCATTACTGTCCAATTAAAGCAACCTCTATTTTAGAGGTATACCGGGACCTCACCCAAGCAGTTTTAACTAAGTTGGGATTTGAGAGAGCATCCCATTACTGGTTTTTTTGGGTTCCATTTATTAGGAAAGATTATGTTAATGGAAAACAGTTGTAAATGTGTTTACAGGGGTAAGATAATTGGTTATTATAAAAAATACAATGAAAATAAGAATGAAAGCATTATCATGTGGAAGTCATACATTATGGGGTAGATCATCAGGAGTAGAGATCACAAAATTGAAAACATTTTGTAAGGCAAAGAGCAGTCATACATCATGGGGTCATGAGTTCAGCAAGGCAAAGGGTGGTCATATATCATGAGGTCACAAGGGCAGTGCAGTTTTGCTGGGTACATTAGGTTTAGGAAAAAGAAACATATTCTTATAAAATGTGGAGACTTATTAACAGTATAGCTCCTTTTCTGGTTTCCCTCTTCCCTTGGCCTCCTAGTAGCTAGGATTAAGAGCCTTTGCTACCAGACCCAGCTGTGTCTAGTAAATATTTTTCTGCCAAAAATATCTTTATAGCCAGGACTGTTAGATTAGCCTTGTAATCCCAGCTACTGGGGAGGCTAATATAGGAAACTCAAAGTTCAAGGCCTGCCTAGGCTACAGAGTGAGCTCAAGACCAGCCTGGACAACTTAGTTAGACTCTGTCTCACAATGAAAAATAAGAAGTAGTTTGGGGGTGGAGCTTAGTGATAGAGTGCTTGGCTGCTATCTGCAAAGCCTGAGACTTAATCTGCAAATCACAAAGAACTATATATATATACATATGTGTATATATATATATACACACACACACACATGTATGTGTAACTTATATATAAAATATTATACACATTAAAACAATGAAGAGGAAATTAAATGAAAATGGTCAACTCTGAGCTTATGATGTAATTATTTTCCACATTTGCCTTAAAAAGTATATCAGGGTATATGTCTTTAGATGTCTTCATTTTGGCCAGAGCTACAAAAGGAGACTCTCTCAAAACAAAAGACAAAACCAAAAATAGAAACTAAGAGAAATCAGACCAAGGCTATGGGTGTTTCTGTAAACATGGAAGGCTGCAAATGGCTCTTGTTATGTTAGCTGTAACTATGGTAGGCATGGACGTGGGGGGATCTACATATGGTAGGGTCATGGCTAGGTCTCTATGACCTCTGCCAGAGGCCAACTTCAAGCACAAAACAGCAGCAAAATCATTTAGAACTAGAACTTAGGAAGAAGATTCTAGGACCAAGAGAATAAGACACTAGAGGTTCACAGCTAGACCCAGCCAGGATGAGGCCTCCTAGTAGGAAGGAGCAGGGCCTGCCCTAGGCTACTGGGGCTGGTGGCATGTGACTGATGCCTAAAACACCTGCTCTAAAGCAACACCTACCAGGTACTAGCTTGCTATAGGGTCCTTGGTGTGGCTCACAGGTATCATTAGAAATCATATAACATTCTATGCCCAAGCCTAGGAAGAAGACAGGAGTCCAGTTGCAGGATTGGCAGGAGCTGGGCTGAACTGTTGCCCATGTCTCTTCCATTCCCTACTATGGTGAACCTGCCTCCCAAGTCACCACTGTCTGTTTGCCCTTTATCTCTTCTCTAGAGATAGGGACAAGGCTCAGAACCTTGGCATTCACCTGAAGACACCTCTCAGTACTCTACAGAAATCTCCAAAATAACCTGCATTACTATGCCACCTTGTGCAGAAACCCAATAAATATACTTTTTAAACAACTGCATGAATGAATGAATACACAGAACAAAAAGAAGGGATGAATGAATGCAATAAGTTACTGAAGGAAATAAAATGGAAGGGGAAGACTGAGTGACTGAACAGGCCAAACAGCAAATGTGGGAATGAGTCAAGACCTGTAACTAGAGACTCCCTGTTACAGTATATTATTTTAAGGTGGGTTACTTGTGTTTAAGCTCTGGAACATTTGCCTAACCACACAAAGATGTGTTCCATTGGTTTGATTAAATAAAATTAGCCTGCGGTCAGGAAGCTAAGTCAGCAACTAGCTGACAGGAAGCAGTAGGGAGGAGTCAGGTGGAGAAGGGCTTTTAAGTGGGGGCTGGTAGAAGGACTCCCGGCTTTTTGGGAGATGCAGTCAAAGAGAGGAGGTGGGCTCCTTGCTATTCAGTCTCTCAGATCTGTAGAATCCAACCTCCACCTTTGAATATTGAGTTCTTTAGAGGGGCAGAGATTTAGATAAGTTCCTTTCGAAGCCCTAAAGAGTCAGTGCCTGAGGGAACAGAATCCCCTCAGGCTGCAGCCCTTGAGGCGAACCACTTTGGTAGCAGAGTTGCAGTTGCTGATTGGGACAGCCATTGCTTAAACGGCAGCAACAGTTATAAAGAAAGACAACTCTCAGCCTATGTAGACAGCAGTCAGGCCAGTGAATGGTCTCGACTTCTTTGGTCCCCAGGTGGGACAAGTGGGAACACTGCACTGGAGACCACTCAGCTGCTCAAACCGGCCTCAGACCTGTCTGGTGCCCCAGATCTCTCATGTTTCATGTCTGCTTCCCATGTCAGCACAGCTGGGTAGGAAGGGCCCTCAGAATGGGGTGCTACTTCTGCTAGACCGACCCCCAAACTGGAAAGGCACGTGGCATACATGAGAGTATGATCCTATTGGGCCCTGAGACCTGGGCTGGGGCCACTGGCATGACCGAGGCAATAAGGGGCCACAGGAGACAATCAACAGCCAGTGCAACGCCTGCATAGAGTTAATCTGCTCCCTGTGCTTCCTGTCCAAGCCTACTGCGGCCCCAATCTCTGGACCCTCACACAGCAGCTGCCCACAGCCCTGGACCCATCCTCTGTAGACCTAGGAAAAGGAGAGAAAGAAGATGCAAGGGAAAATGGGCTGACTCCACACATGTCTCCTCCTCTCTCAGTGAATCCTTGACCTGGGAAGACTAGAAGCAGAAAACCAATCCCCAGGCTCACTACCAGCCACCTACATGGGGGTGATGTTTTAATCAGTGTTTTATTGCTGGGAAGAGACACTATGATCACAGCAACTCTTATCAAAGAAAGCACTGAATCGGGACTTGCTTACAGTTTCAGAGGTTTAGTCTCTTTTCACACTGTAGAACACAGGTAGATATGGTGCAGGAGATACAGCTGAGAGTTCTACACCCACATCTTTGGGGAGCAGGAAGAGAGAGAGCCACTGGGCCTGGCTTAGCTTCTGAAACCTTTGAGCCCACTCCCAGTGACATGCTTCCTCCAAAAGGCCACACCTCCTAATCCTTCTAAGCTGTGTTACTCCCTAATGACTATGCATTCAAATATATGAGCCCATGGGAGCCATACGCATTCAAACCACCACATTCCACTCCCTGGCCTCATAGGCTTGTAGCCATATCATAATGCAAAAAAGTTCAGTCCAACTTCAAAAGTCTTTATAGTCTACCACACTCAACACTGGTTGAAACATCCAAAATCTGGTCTCTTCTGAGACTCATAGCAGTCTCTTAAGTGTAACATCTGTAATATCAAAATCAAATAGCAGATCCCATACTTCCAGCATGCCATGGCACAAAATAAACATTCTCATTCCAAAAATGAGTAAAGAAAACATAGTGAGGGGCAGCAGAGTGAGGAAATTCTGGACAAAGGCAAGACTACAAAACAGCTGGGCTGACTCCAAACTCTGCATCTCCATGTCTGATGTCAAACAACTCTTTAGAACTGTAGCAATTTTCAGCTTTGTTGACTTCAACACACTTCTTTCTCTTGGGCCAGTTCCACATACAGTTTGCAACTTTCCCTGGCAGGTCTCCTGCTATGGAATAATCCTTCTGAACACTGTGAATATGTATAACTTTGATTGGTTTAATATAGAATATGACTGGCCAAAAGCTGAACAGGATAAAGTTAGGCAGCAGAGCTAAACAGAATTATGGGAAGAAGGAGGACAGAGTCTGAGGAGTCATGGGAGTCTAAGGTCACCAGCCAGATGTTGAGGGAGCAGATTATGATACTTCTGTGTTGCAAGAAGGTACTGCCAAGTGGCAAAACATACATTGGAAATATGGATTAATTTAAATGTAAGACTTCTCTAGTAACAAGCCTGAGCTATTGGCCAGGCATTTATAATTAACATTAAGATTCTGTGTTGTGGTATGTATTCAATCATAAGTGGATATTAGAAGTAAGGCAAAGGATAATCCACAACCCAAGAGAAGCTAGGTGACAAGGAGGACCCTAAGAGGGACATTCATGGATGGCTCTAGGAAGGGGAATAGATAAGATCTCCTCGGTAAACTGGGAGCATGAGGTGGGGGATGAGAACATGAGGGAATGGGATAGTTGAGTTGGGAGAGGGACAGAGTAGGACAGCAAGGAAAGAGATATCTTGAAAGAGGGAGCTATTATGGGGTTAGAGAGAAACCTGATGCTAGGGAAATTCCCAGGATAAGGATGACACCAACTAGGACTCCAAGCAATAGTGGAGAGGGTGCCTGAACTGGCCTTATCCTGTAATCAGATGGATAAATACCCTAATTGTCATCATAGAATCTTCATCCAGTAACTGATGGAAGCAGATGCAGAGATCCACAGCCAAGCACTGGGCCAAGCCCCTGGAGTCCAACTGAAAAGAAGGAGGAGGGATTATATGAGCAAGGAAGTCAAGATCATGATGGGGAAACCCACAGAGACAGCTGACCTAAGGTAGTGGGGAGCTCACGGACTCTGGACTGACAGCTGGGGAACCTGCATGGGACCGAACTAGGCCCTCTGAATGTGGATGACAGTTATGTGGCTTGGGCAGTTTGTGGGGTCCCTGTCATTGAGACCAGGATTTATCCCTAGTGCATGAACTGGCTTTTTGGAGCTCATTGCCTATGGAGGGAAACCTTGCTCAGCCTTGATACAGTAGGGAGGGGCTCAGTCCTGCCTCAACTCAACATGCCAGACTTTGTTGACTCACCATGGGAGGCTTTATACTCTCTGCAGAGTGGTGGGGGAGAGTTGGGGGAATAAGAGAAGGAGAGAGAGGGGGAAATGTGGTTGGTATGTAAAATGAAAAAAAAATTATATTTAAAATAAAACAACTCTGTTGGTTATTTGGGAAGCGGCTGCTCAGACACAAAAAAACACTGACTACAAGAATCCCACCATGCTGGCATCTCTCACATCTTGGAGTTTCCAAGTCAATCCAAGCTTCATCATCACAGTTTCACACAATGGCTGCTTCACATCTAATACATGCCTGGCTTCAGCAACTTTCCTGGCCACAAAAGCTGGCAGCTGGAAGAAGAAGCCATTGGGCGTGGCATGGGCTTCTGAAACCTCAAAGCCCAACCCAGGAAGATACTTGGGCAGCAAGGCCACACATCCTAATCCTTCCAAGTAGTGTCACTCCATGATAGCTAAGCATTAAAATATATGAGCCAATGGGGGCCATCATTATTCAAACAACCGCAGATGCCGAGCCCTCAGCATCTCCACAAACTCACATGCATCTCAAAGGATAAAGAGAGGTGACTAAATTCAGTCTGAGCCTCACCAGGAGCTGCAAGTGGCTGGGTATTCACTATCACCATCATCACCCAAGAGGACAGACCTTCAAAGCAAATGCCCTAAAAGTACCAGTCCCTTCTCCAAATTACTAACTTAACTCACAGCCTACTTTGAAGCTGTAGCCAGGTTCAGACCAGAAGACCAGGCATCATCTCTCTTTGGGAGTGGGCAAGCCACTAGGGCCCTTGTACCTGCTTCCCCAGCCAGCATCTTGAAAATCTACCAATGTCCCTCTATCTGGAAAGTGAAATTTCCCAGCCTATTCAGTTTTTGTTTTTATTGTTGAGGATGGGTGTGTATATGTGTCCCTGTTTGCTATATATTTGAGATCTTATTGCCAGATTTCTGAATGCCCTATCCCAAAGAACAAAAGATAACACCAGGTTACAAGTTGCCATTTAGATCCAGGAAGCTTTTAAGGGCACCTGTTTGGAAATGCTTCCAAAAGAAGGTTGACTAGACTCAGCATTCTTGGTGGGCACTAACAAAGATAGTTTCTAAGCTCCATGAGATCTTACCTCAACCCTCCAGCCCTCAAAAGCTGCTGGGGTCGAACAGGACCGCTTCATACCAACTGTGACATTTTGTCCCTCTCAGTCACTTTCTTCAGCTGGCCAGGCCTAAGGCACCCCCAAATCAACTCTGACAGGAGTGAATCAGTGAATCTAACCAAGTGGAAGACAATGCATGGTGAGGCCTGGGAGAACCCAAAGAGCCGTGCCTGGGCATAGGCCTGCAACTCAACTCCAGCAAGTGTCTGCAGCAAACAAACATATAGCAGGTACTTCCAGGTTTGGACTTTTGTTAAGAGGCAATCTCATATTTCCTACACATAAAAAAATATCCAGTCAGGTGGGGTGGCACAGGCCTTTAATCCCCATACTCAGAAAGCAAAGGCAAGGAGGATCTCTGAGAAATTGAGGCCAGCCTGGTCTACATAGTGAGCTCTGGGACAGCAAGAGCTACATAGTGAGACCTTGTGTCAAAAACCAAACAAACACTCAAAATATTTTATGCTCATCCTTCCAAACATGCAACAATAACAAACAGGCCAGTTGATTGGATCACCTCAAAGGTCACTCCTAGCTCAGATATTCTGCATGATTTATTTCAGAGCTCATATAAAGCTTTGGGGTTTTGCCATGCCTAGACCATGCACTATCTGGGGAGTTAGTCTGACTGAGTTCCCTGCTGGTCTTCTGCTCTGGCGGGAAAGGAGCTGCTTACCATCTTTCTAGGTCCCTGCTGCCACCTCTAACGACACTAACCCTGTGTCTCTCCATTCTCTTTCTCAGCACCTTTCTTATCTGCCCTTTGATGACCTGAAAATCCCCAGAAATGTGCTATGTATTGACTGATGCCAAGAGAGGACACCCACCTTTTCCTACCTGGAATCTGGAGTCACAGCTGCTACAGCTGGAGCCCAAGAAATGTTCCCCTGTGCTGAAGTCAGAGCCTGGGGCCAGTGCAATCCTATGGGAATAAGAATGAGAAGAAATAAATCAACATAGCTTCCCATGCTTATAAGCTCTACGGAAGTGTGCCATGTGAGTGAGATGGCTCGAAAAATCGTAAACACTTAAATATATGGGTGTGAGTTTCAGGGGGTGCTGAACAGAAGGGGCAAGTGAGCAGGAAGGAGGACAGTGAAGTGGATGGGGGGTCATTCTTTGGGTATCTCAGGGAAGCTTCAGATGAATGGGTGTCACAGCAACTGGGCCATGGCAAAGAAAGGGTCAGAGCACTGTGGGAATCCCTCGAGTGATTTAAAAGAGCAGAAAGCAGACAAGCAGAACTCTACATTTTTGGCTGAGCAGGGTAGGAGGATGCTGCAGGTCATGCAGAGCCTAGAATGTAAATAAAGCTCACAGGTGCTAGGGGGACTATCATCCAGCAAAACAAGGAAGGAGATAGCCCTGTTAGAAAATGGGAAAACGAACCTAATTAGAAGGAGCTAGGGGGCCTCAGATACTCACAAGTTTGGTGCACTAAGCGGCAATGGTCATCACTGTGTCTGAGATGGTGAGGGCTGATGGCTGTGGCACAGCAGGCTGGCACCTAGGGAAGGTGTCACTTCTGTGGTTCCCCACAGGACCCTGGCCTCACAGGAACAGTGCAGCTAGGGGGCCTCCAAGGGGGCTGAGGGGCTGCAGAGAGGAGTCCGGAAGAACAGCACTTCTGCTGGCCGCTGCTGGGGCGGGCGGTGAGGGAGCACAGGAGCATGCAGCCCAGGGAATCTTCAGCAATTTCAAGCGTTAAGGGCAGGGAAAGAACAAGTCCGATTGTGATTGGAAAACAACGCCCTACACACGACTTGGTCATGGGAGAAAGCACTGGCCCATCTTACCTTAAATTCTAGGGGATCGCTTCATAGAACTTCTTCTACTTCTCTTTGTCTTCTGCCAACTCAGAAGGGAGCACACGGCTCTTCTTCACAATGATTTCGGTGATGATGATCAGGATGTTGCTCTGCTGGAGCGATTCTCAAGTTGTCAGAGATGTCCTTGAAATCAACCATGCTACAGGTAAAGTCTACAATGAAGCAGAGCAGAAAATGCAGGAAAAAGTTGGATCAGACCTGGTGTGGTTACCAGATTTAAAATACACAGTAAGTGAAGGTGTTAAGAGCCAAGGACTATAGTTGTCTGGGTTAAAGACAGTCTCAGCTGTATGCTGAAGGCCTGATAACAAAGACTTTGCCTTTAATACATACATTACACCCAGGAGATATCGAGGTACTCAAGTGTCACCTTAACACAGCTGTCCATGATGAACACAAGACAGACACACAGTCTGATGTTCTTCTTTTTGTTTTTAGAAAGGTCAAGGGGAGCTTGCCAAGGAATGAAGAGCAATGCCCTGAATCCCAAGTGACTTTCTACAGAGAAGTGCTGAAAGAGAACCCAGCAATGCATTTTAGGACAACATTGCCTCAAGTCCCCAAATCCAACAACTGACACAGGAATAATGGCATACTCCTGAAACCCTAGGAACAGAGTAGAAACTATGGGCTGCTCAAGGGAGAACAGCCCCAATACCAAGTCAACCTAAATGCTCTTAGCAAGAAGTGTCCCTCCAATCAGAAGCCTGGCTGTGATGACCACCACCAGAGCAGGGGTGGGGGGGGGTTCCCCAGAACGGAAGGTGAAACCACTGCCAAGCACAGGCCACTCTCAGTAGTCCCCAGTGGATCACGTCATGCGCTTCCATGGCTTTCAGTTCTCAGCTATGAAACAGTGGGAAAGTTGTGCTCTACCACCTCCAGCACATTCTGTACACCCTTCTAGTTTCCACAACATGCACGTGGACTGCCACGTGGATTTGCCAATCATTGGGGAGACTGTTGCAGCATTTACCATATCCCTCCCCTGTGATGTCAGAAGCCTTTCCAGTCCAGCTGGGCTCAGCCTTAGTCAGCTCTTCCTGATCCATGCATGTATTTCTTCTTAGTCTCTTCGCGTTTCCCTTTCTTATCATCGCCACCGCCATCCTCCTCCTCTGCTCCCACATCTTTACTCGTATGCTTGTACTCCAGATTCTTACCTTCCTCCTGCTTCCTCATCTTTCTCTTGCTCTGCCTCATCTTCTCTGATCTCCTTCTCTTGTTCCTTCTCTAAGTAAACCACCAAATTTAATGAGTTGAGGAGAACTCAACACCCAGCTAAGCCAGAGGCCAGGAGCCAACACAACAACCCACTCAAACACTGCCAAGCCCATACTCACATAGAGGGTGATGGGAGAACTTAATGAACTGTGAGTGTTTCTTCATAGCTTCCTTGACCCTCCTCCTCCTGCATTCTCTCAGGTCTTCTTTGAAGAGAAGGCTCACTTTAGTATTCTGTCCAATGGGCTCACCTACAGAGAGATGAATCATAATATAATAATAAGAAATGGAATTAAAACTACAGCTAAAATACTCAACAAAGATAGACTGCTTTAAAACAAAATGCTCAAGACTTCTGACTTACTTAACCCAGACAATTCCCCCAATCCCCACAATGTAGACTGCCAACTCACATGGTCAGCACAACTTGAAGGATCTACCAGTAACAGACTCCCAGGCATGCTGCTCACCATCAATGTTCCTTGTGACCACAAACATTTACTCTGCCACCAGACAGACAGAATAGAAACCATCATCAAAGTGTTCAGTCATGGAGATGCATCCAACAGCCTGCCAAAGGGGTTTCAAACATTCAGAAAGAGCCAGCAACATGGTTCTGCACAAGCAATATCACTTGCTGATCGAGTATAACAATTGAGGTTCAGTCCACAGAACCTGGTGGTCAAAGTTCTCCTCAGACCTCCACATCATACTCTAAAGATCCACTGCATACACCAGTCAAACATGTTTTGAGAAATTATGAAGCCAAAAGCAGTAACAAATTGAGAATGGTGTGGATAAAAAGCCACACAAATGCTGGCCTCTAAAAAGGCCACACAAATGCTGGCCTCCATGAACGCTTTTGTGCCATACTTAACAATGGTTCCAAAGTCATCTAAGGGGCCAACTTTGATCATGCAAATGCCTGTGTCTAGAATGTCAGCAATGCTACTGAGGTTGGGAATGTCAATTTTCTTTTTTTTATTGTTGTTTTGGTTTTTGTTTGTTTGTTTGTTTTTTCGAGACAGGGTTTCTCTGTGTAGCTTTGCACCTTCCCTGGAACTCACTGTGTAGCCCAGGCTGGCCTCGAACTCACAGAGATCCACCTGGCTCAGCCTCCTGAGGGCTGGGATTAAAGGCGAGTGCCACCACTGCCCGGCGGGGATGTCAATTTTTAACTCATTCCTATTTGCCCACTTGTAAGAGTCTCTCAGGCCCTCATAAAGGAACTTGTTCAAGGCTTGTAAATACATATAAAAACCACATCGTTTTATTTTTCAAAAAGTCCCCTGCCTTTCAAACTTGTGGCAATATTTTGGCATCAACTGATAGATTATTCCTCTCAACCACCTCTACTACATGTCACACTACATGTCCCTTCCTCTGCTTCTATAAAGTTTTAAGAATACAACAGGATATTCACATCTAAAACATTAGAGATCAACTCACACAAAAATGTCCTTGTCTGCCTAGGATGTGAGGAGCTGAGCAATTCTATCTGAAAGGACAAGATCTCCACTTCCTCCTCTGGCATCTAAGAATGAAAGCATCATGTATTACCAGAGACCGTCATGGCTGAACACTTTAAAATCCAAGAGTTGACCTGTTTTAATTAAGTCCTTATTCAGAGGTACAGTTAAAAATGCTTTAAACTCCCAAGAGATGAGAAGAGACCTTGAATATACATTGAGAAGAAAAAGAGAGAGAGAGAGAGAGAGAGAGAGAGAGAGAGAGAGAGAGAGAGAGAGAGAACACCAAAAACAAACAAACAAAAAAACCCACAAAGGATTGATTCAAACAAATAGAAAGTCCGACTTTCTGAATTGCATCTTAGAGTCAGATAGGTGGCTGGGAATCTCAACACATTGGAAAAATCCAGAATGAGAGTTACTAGATTTTGAACCCACGAAACTCCTGGGCACAGAAAAATGGGAAATTCCTCAACTAGAACTTCTTCATTTGGACTAAGACCAAACTTTAAAAGAAACAGCAGTCGTTTCTATGTGCTCCTCCTCCTTGGCATAAGTCAATCCAGCAAATGTTCCCTTCCATCCAGCGGGGCAAGAGAACCCAATATGTAGTAGAGGTGCTTAAGGAGCAAATAAATCAGGACAAAGGGCCGAGGAAACAAAAACTCCACCATGACAGCTCGCTGTGCAGACTTGCATAGGCCAAAAGACAAGCAAAACACTGGCCCAAGCTGTCCAGAGCATGAGTTGGCAGGAGCAATGCGGGGAGGGGGCAGGAAAGTACATCCTCCCATTGCCCAGCATCTACTTGTGAGAAGCCAGAAGCTTATAAAACGATTTGAGCATTTGGGACGGGAACCTATGAATCTTCCTGTGCCTGCCCTTTCCGAATTTCTCCTCCCCCTCCACCTAGAGCGCAGGAAAGATCTGGAAAGGGAAAGCACAGTGGATTCAAGCATCCCTGCCAAAGCGTGGACCCCTCTCCGAAACCAAGCCCATTGGAAAATGCGTCCAGGACAGCTGGCAGGACCATCTTTAAGGGACAGAGCCGCCAGTCACTGAACAGATGCTTCAGACCCAGCAACTACATCTTTAAGGGGAGGGCAAGCATGGTTGCTTACCCGGGGTCCGAGGTTTCCATCTGCTGCTGCCCCCAATTGGGCAGGTGGCCCCCAATAGCACCAGGGGCCCCTGTCTTGTGAGCTGCTGATCTACCCGCCTAGGGGAGACTCTGGGGGAGTGAGCGTCCTGCAGCTACAAGCAGTTATAAACCCTCCAGGCACCTCATCCCGCTGGCGGAAGCCTTTAGGACAGATGCGAACATGGAAACGCTTCTGGGAAGGAGCCACTGGGAGCAGCAAGGGACAAAAAGCCAAGGCCTTACCTTAACTGGAAAACCAAGTAGAACTACAGAGCCGGGTGATCCCAGACTGACTCACACGCAAAACAAAAGCCTAGAAGAGGTGATTGGAGTGAGCGCTCCTAGACGCACCAGGACCTCCTTTATTTCAGAGGTGCTCAGCTCAAACAGCTTGCTTTGGGTCCCTCGGACTTAGAGGCGTGTCCTCCACTGAGCAACAGCCCTGCCCGCGCGCCTCGGCGTCCTGACGTCACGGTTGCACACCCTGGAGGGGGCGGGGAGAAGCAGGAGCCTGGGTCTGGACTGGAGTTGAATGTTTGGCGGCTCCTACTGTGGGAGCAGCTGTGGCACTGCTGTGTTTTCTTCTGGCAATTTTCGCATCAGGGCCTGGTGCCGAGGTAAGGGAGACCCCGGGCCTCAGCCTTCTCCTGCTAAGGGATCGGGGAGGACGGCCAGGAGCTAGGGGTTGTTCTGGCCAGCCTGTCAGAGTTCATTCCTGGAGATGAAGACCGCGATTGTGGGGGCCAGGGCATGTAGCAGTGAAGGTAAAGAACAGACCCAAAGCTGCCAACATTTGCCGTCCCTTGAATTAAGAAACAGGGTTGGGGCGTCCCTCAGCACGGTGCTTACCTCGCATAGACAGAGCCCTTGATTCGATCCCTAGATCCAGGACATGATGCTGGAAATGCAGGAAATGGTGTAATACCAGCATTTTCCCTTGTACCAGGCCCAAACGTGGATCTTGCTCCTCGCCAGACCCAGGCTGCTAGCCTTCTATCCTTTCCAAGTGGTTAAGCCTTAGGAGGACGCTGGGAGATGTGCAGGTAAAATAAAAGTTGGTTTAATCAGAGAGCCTCAGAAGGCACATGGCTTCTGTCAGGGTTAAAAGAGAGAAAAAAAAAAAAAAAGGCAGTAAAATGACAAAGGGTGGTGACAGGGAGAACAGGCACAGTAAAAAGGAAAGAGAGGGAACCTCATCAGATCACATGATACAGCAGTCAGGCCTGCCACCTCCAACCTCATCCTTGTGACAGACAGATGTCTTGCAGCCTAGGAGGCTCTTGTGCTTGACTTAAGAAGAGAGCAGTCAGAGCTGGCAGTGAGAGCTTGTGTCTCCTTGCTATTCTGACTGATCCCAAGGCCACCCACAGAGGCTTCCTCCTACCTGGGGCCTGGACATCTCTGGGCAGCACTGACCAGAGGAAGGAGTTGGCTAGAAGAGCAAACCTGCTCATGACCCCAGCTTCTCTCTCCCATGGAAGAAAATGAGACGGAAATGAGCAGGACACAGGCAAGCAATACAGTCCTTCTGTCCCCATGTGGTCACACAACTGCCCTTATACAAAGGAGAATATGGCTCCCAGAGCCAGGCCCAGAAACAGAAAGAAGGCCATGATGAACTCCACTGTCTCCATTGCAGAGACCACTCAATATAGTAGTTAGAATCTCTCCTTAGAAGATGAAAGGAACCAGGTTGGTCCTCATACTCTGATCAGGGCCCCTAGGATTAAGCCTCTGGGCCTGGTTATTTGGGGGAGTGCTAAATGGCAGGTGTATAGTGGTGGTGCCTATGGAACATTGAATTTTTATTCTTTCCCTTTTTGAGAAAATTCTCATGTCTCCCAGGCCACCCTCAAACTCACTATGTAACCCCAAATAACCTAGAACTTCTGATCCTCCTGTTTCTATCTGTCAGGTGCTGAGATTTCAGGTTGCACCACCACACCTGACTTCTGAGATGCACCGTATAAAACTCGGGGCTTCATGAAGTATGCTAGGCAGGCAGTCTTAACAATTGAACCACCTTTCTAGTCCCCAGTACTGGAATGTATCTTTAGATCTGGGTGTATATGTGTGCATGTACAGTCTTGCACACCTCTGCCTGGTGGCACACCTAAGAACTCTACACTTGGGCTGAAGGGCTCAGTGGTCTAGAGTGAGTACTGCTCTTGCAGAACAGCCAGGTTCAGTTCCCAACCCCCACACTAATCAGCTCACAACCACCTGTAACTCCAGGTACAATTCCATGGTATCTGATGCCCTCTTTTGACATCTGTGGTCAGCTGTACTCACATACACACACACCCCAACATATATACATAATTTAAAAATATCTTTAAAATCTTAACTGGATGTAGGAGCACATGCACTTGGGAGCAGAGGCAGTTGGATGTCTGTGAGTTCAAGTCAAGCCTAGTCTACACAGCAAGTTCCAGAACAGCCAGAGCTACATAGTGAGACCTGACTCAAATGAACAGAAAGAAAACCATAATAACTGTAAAAAATGTAAAAAATATTAAAAATAGTTACACGTAAGTTACATCTAGATTTGATGCAAGCACTGCTGTTTGGGGTTTTGTTTGTTTGTTTGTTTGCTTCCCCCCCCACACACACTTCTTGCAGTGCTACAAATAGAACACGGGGTCACACTTGCTAGGCAAGCCCTCTCCCTCAGAGCTCCACTCCCAGCCCCACCTTTATACTTTCTTGGGGTCCTTCTTGATCTCAGTTAGTCTCTTTGATCCCACATGTCCTCTTGTACACAGTCAAACACATTGAAATGCAAGAAACAAGACACAGGAATGAAGTAGCTTCCTGGAAGAGAGAATAGAGACTCAGACTTAGCACCTGTCTCTCTAGGGCACAGCCTCCTCACTGTAAAGTAGAAGAGATGTTTCCAGCCAAGGGCAGGGCAGTGAGGCCCATAGAGATCCAGCTGGCAGAATCCTCCCCAGGTTGCATACATTCCACCCTTGGTCCTGCTCTAGACTTTGGCTGAATCCATCCCAGGGATCCACAATAGCCTTTCTCCAGGTACACTGGTGCCTGAGATGCTGGATTTGACCTTAGCAGCCACAGCAGGGACACAGCAATAAATACTGTGAAGTTGAAAGCCAGGACTGAGATCTGGAGAGTGAGGGAACAAATTCATTCATTTCCCTGTTGTTCATGGTTGCTCTGTACAGAGACAAAGAACACACACACACACACACACACACACACACACACACACACACATTGTTGTTAGGGATTTTTACTCTTTTTGGGGTGGCCCACCACCCAGCTCCCAAATAAATCACACATGGAGTCCTATTATTAATTATGAATGCCTAGCCTTACCTTGGATTAGTTTCTAGCCAACTTTCCTTAACTTAATCTGTCTACTTTTTGCCTCTGGGCTTTTCCCATTCTCTAACTTCGGAAAATCTTACTCTTAGTCCATGGCTTGCTGTGTAGGTGGTTGGCTGCCCCCTGGAGTCCTCCTCCTTCTCTGGCTTCTAGATCTTAGCTCTCCAATCCCACTTCCCAGATTTCTCCTTCTATTTATACTCGTTGCCTGTCATCCCTACCTATTTTTTTTCCTGCCTTGCTGTTGGCCAGTTCATTATTAAACCATCAGGTGTTTTGCAAAGGCACAGTGACAGAGCTTCACAGAGTTAATCAGATACAACATAAACAAATATAGCATACATTAAAACAATATTCTACTACACACAAAGACACACATACACACAGACACAGATACACAAACAAAAACACAGACACACACACACACACACACACACACACACACACACACACGTCACAGAGGGAAGAAGCCAGGAAAAGGCCCAATCTCAGGTCAGAAAGGGAGGTTGTATGAGGTTAGATATAGCAAAAGCAGGTGAGGAAGGGAGGTCAGGATACACTCATACACTCTTAAGTATGGATTTGATAGAGTGGTTTTGCATGTTTGTATCCTTATTGCAACATGTGTAGTCTACTTTGTATCATGGGTTTTTGTTGGAGTGTCTTTTGTCTCACCTGGAATGGGAACCATTTAAGTCATGGACCCACTGAGCTACAAGCATTGTAATAACTCAGCTATAAGTACTCCACCCACTGAACTAAAAGCCCTGTAATAACTCAGCTGAAAACACTCTCCTCACTGAGCTTCAAGCACTCTACACACAGAGTGACAGGACCCACTGAGTCAAAAGCTCTCTACACACTGAGCTACAAGCAGCATAATAACTCAGGTACAACACTCTACCCACTGTGCTACAAGCACCTTGCCAAGTAGGACGCAAACACCAACACCTCTCCCCTTCTCTTCCCTCTGTAGCTCCCTTTGCATCTGCAAACCAGTTTAGAGCAGAGAAATCCACCCAGTGTAGCTTTGTCCCATTCCATTCTTTATGTCCCCCCAACACTTTGGATGTCTCTGTGCAGCCTTAGGTCTTGTTACTTCTGTCCCAGTCTAAAGAGGGAACTTCAGATCAGCTGAAGTGTGGAGTCTCATGGACACACCTCTTAATAGTGCCACTCCCTTTTTGGGCCCATTTTCTCTCAAACCACCACACCTACAGAAAACACAGATATTTACATTACAATTCATAACACTAGCAAAATTGCAGTTATGAAGTAGCAAGGAAAATAATTTTTTCACTGTGGGGGTCAGCACAACATAAGGGTCACAGCATTAGGAAGGTTGAGAACCACTGCTCTTATGGCTCTGGATTAAATAAGAACCGAGAGGTCATGCACCTCCCTTCCCTCACTGTGTTCCTGCTAATGCTGTTCATTTTTATCTCCTTCCTGTAATGTTGGCCTAGATGTGAAATGTGCATTTTACTCTATGGCTATGTTCCATTTCTTCCTAGTTCCTTTAGGAATTCATCACAAAATCTTGGATTTTTCTATAGGTGGAATGTATTGCCTAAGTGTATTTTTGTTCGTGTGTTTTGTTTTTTGAAAATATAGTTTGTTTTTATGAAATTACTGGCCTTTTTTTCCCTTTTCCTTGGAAATACAGCATTTTTTTTAAGTGTAGTCAATTACTCCCCAGCTTCCCTCTATTCTATTCTTCGTGTTAAATTTCTTATGTCCTAGGTTCTCATGGATAATTTCTCTGTGATTTTTCTATGCATAGTTTGCCTTTAATATGACCTACAGTTCTACCTGAGTCAGTGGTCTGTGTTATGTCGTTTATTTCTTCAAGTGTGCTTCCTTCTCCATGAACTGTAAGAGCCAATGTTTCTGCATGGAGTGGTATGGTTATTTTCTTTCAGCACACTAAGTGTATCCTCCCATGCTCACCTCTTTGTAGGAATGTTGACAGGACCTTTGGTATCATTATAGTATTGGGGTCTTTTATCTGGTTCAGTATTGTCCATAACAGTTATATTAACTTTAGGTTTGTGTTTTTCACACCTTGATTTAGAATGTCAACAAGAGTTTTGGCTTTTGCTCATGAGACAGAAATTCAGAGTAAAGCCACAAAGGGAATGGCCGCATCTCCAGTAAATGCTCACCAGGTCAGTTTTGTGTCCATACTATTTGGAATAAATTTGAATCCATGCAATCCTTTATTCTTTGTCTCTGATAATCTTATCTAAAATGCTTATTACCTGTGATTGTTTTTCTTTTTCAGTTCTTTAAAGATTACATCTTTAAATCTTGACAACCACATAGCATAGACGTGTCTCATTGTATCCTCCCTTGTCCATTACTGTGAGGACATAAATTTACATGGCCTTAAGTCTGTGGTTATGATGTCATTGTTTTAATAGCTGAGTAAGGAAATTGGGGGCGGGGTCAGGAAAACCCACAGAAAGCACTAGCCTGGCTCATAGGAACTCACAGAGTCTGAACCATCAACCAAGGAGCCTGTATGGTATCAACCCATACCCTATTCATTTATGTGACAGCAGTGTGGCTTGGTCTGTATGTGGGACTCCAGTAAATAGGAGGAGGGGCTGTCCCTGGTGCTTTTAGAACCTGGCTCTTGAGAACCTGTTCCTCATGCTAAATTGCCCATCCTGAATACAGGGGGTGGTGCTTGGTTTTATGACAGCTTGATATGCTATGCTTTGCTGAAGTCCATGGGAGGCCTGCCCCTTTCTGAGTGATCACAGAGGAGGGGTGGATTGAGTAGAGGATGGAAGACAGGAGGGAGGAGGGAATGGGAGAAGAGGAAAAGGAGGGGAGGCTGTAGTTGAGAAGTCAAATAAATAAAAAATTAAAAAGACTGCTGTTCTGAAAGAGATTCCACTGTAAATGATCATCAAAGAAATATATTGATGCCTAGTTCCTACAGAGGATAAACTTGTGTTCTTATATATTAGTGAGGAAGGAAAGTCTTAGGTGCCATGCAGGTTGCATTTTGGGGAGGGCCAGGTTCCCAGAACCAGGCTTATCAATATGGCCATACAAATACTTGGAACTTTTGCTGGTATCACCAAGCAAGCTATGGAGAAGTAGACAGAAGAGACTCATTCTATTGAATCTTAATACTAAATAGTTCGGCACCATAGAGAGCATAGATGATGGAAGGAATAAGTAACTTGCTCTGTCTTGAAAATGATGTTTCTGTGAAAAGATGCAGATTGAGGTATACTGTTTCTCTCTTTGCTATCACAAGGTGGTGATGTGCCTTTGGGGTTTTTGACACTTGAAATGTATTTGACTCAGGGAAGCTGCTGCTCATATCATTCTCTTGATTCCAATGATCAGTGTTAATATCTCAATAGATAGATCAGTATTTTCTCTTTTTATTTTGTATTATGTTTCAGACAGAGTACCATTGTGTAAGCAATGCCAAGTATATTGCAGTATGTGGAATATATCTATATTGTATCATGTGAGATGTATCTATAAGAATTTTGTAGAAATTGTTGACTCAGAGCTCTTCATAAACCATCAATTTTCAGATATAAATGAATGCCCTTAATGTTGCTGCTGAAGGCTCTCCCACCTTATGTTTAGAATAGAGTTACATGAGGCCCAGCTGCAGCTGGTATTAATCCAGTTTCCATATTTGAGAAGGTTAACAGCTGTAGCATTTGCAAATACAGTTTGCACACATTGTAATGTTTCCAACTGAGATGAGACACCCTTTTCCTGTTTCATAGCCACATTCCCTTCATAAAGGTACATCCCTGCATCTAGACCTCAAATATTTAATGTTTACTAGAGTAGATAAGTCATCCTGTTTTTATGAGATAGGAAACACAATATAGAGTATGAGTATTCTAGAAAGTATCATTTTTAATGAACTTTCTTTTTATGTTTGGGGTATATTTGCCTCAATGTATATATGAGTGCTATGTGTGACTCCTGCATGTTGTGTTCAGAAGAAAGCATTGTATCCTATGGAACTGGAGTCAGAATCAGTTGTGTGATAAAATATGGATTCTGAGTCTGAAACATGTGCCTCTAGAACAGCAGCCAGTGCTCTTAACTGCTGAACTATCTTGGCAGAACATACAAAAGTTTTGTCTTTAAATAATTGTCATGCCTCATCTAAATCACAAAACTCTCTTTTCTTGGGTGTCTTTTACCTAGGAAAGCATTTTGTCCAGAAAAACATGGGAAATGGATAATTTTCCATTACAGGGTCTGTTGACATTCAGGGATGTGGTTGTGGACTTTACCCAAGAGGAATGGGAATGTCTGGAGTCTCCTTGGAGGGCTTTATACATCGATGTGATGCTGGAGAATTACAACAATCTAGTCTTTGTAGGTAAGAATGCTTTTCTTATAGAATTCCTTATGCATCTTTTGTATTTACCTACTTTGTACATGTGTAAACTTTCTAAACTGTAATAAGGGAAATTATAGTAATAAACATAACTTTTAGATGGGGTGTTATTTTCCTATGTTAACTGCAAGAGTAACCAATGTGCTAGACTGCATGATCTCTCCAGCTCTCTTTCCTAGTTTTTAATGAGAACTTGAAAGTTTAAAGGAAATTGGTATTCAGAACAAGGAAAGGCATTGAAGTATACTTAGTAATTGGAATATTTGATTTTCAATGGAATTGAACTATTCATCTATTTCTGATTTTTACAAAAATGAAGATATTTTAAAATAGTGAAAGAGATGTTTGTGGTGAGCATATTGTTGTTTTAGTTTATTTTATTTATATAATTTGAGATATGGCTTCTATATTTAGGCCTGGCACAATATGATTTTAATCCTAATGCTGGGGAGGCTGAAGCTAGAGGATCAGATAAGTTCTAGGTCAGATTGGGTTACATAGTGAGCTCATTTCTGACCAAGGCTACATAGTGTGACTCTGTCTCAAAAACATAAACAACCAGAAGACAGAGGAACAATCCAAATAGGATCCTTCATTGATCTCCATTCTCAGAACACACAATTGCCTAATCATCTATTTGTCTCACCTTCTGCAAGGTATGCAGTTTAGATAGGGAGAAGAAAATTATCAACTGTCCTTGTGGGTGATTGGAGATTGCAGTGGTTCTTCGGAGCATTTATTTAATGATAGTGTAGCACAGAAGACCTGTGCTGAATTCACTATTTTTGAGACTTGCTAGTTTACCTGTTTTAGAAACTTATGGAGAAATCAGTTATTGGTTCTGTTACTCAGGCATCAATGCCTATCAACCTTATTTGTGCTCTTTTTCCAGAGAAACATCACATATGTAGAAAAAATGAAAAGTTCTTAGATCAAGACTCAAAGCACATTGGCTGTCAGTCTGTGAATATCCAAAAGAAGCCTCATAAATATAATAAACTTGGCAAAATGGTCCACGAATCATCCCAATGTACACTTTATAACACAAATGATACTACAGAAAACTGCAATGAGTATGGTTGGGTCTACCACAAGGATGCTTCTGTTGAATCATCATACCTAAACAGTCATAAAAGTCTGAACAGTGGAGAAGAACCTTGTAAATATAAAGACTGTGGGAAATGTACCAACACTAGTCAAAATCACAGAAAGCACACTGGAAAGAAAGAAGACAGAAATTCAGAATATGATATATCATTTGGCTCTAAACATAAACTCACATTGAAACGATTCCATAGTAGAAAGAAACAACGCCAATGTAGGACATGTGGACAGTGCTTCCTGACCCACTCGAGCCTCAGTAGACAACAGAGAAACCATTCTGGATCAAAATCCTACAACTGTGAACAATGTGGCAATTGCTTTTCTCAGTTGTATCAGGTTAAAAAACATTTCAAAACCCATACTGGAGAGAAACCTTATAAATATAGTGATTGTGAAAATTCCTTCACCAGTGTTTCTCATCTTAGGAATCATCAGATAAATTATACAGGAGAAAAACCTTACAAATGCAGTGAATGTGGTAAATGTTTTACCCGACTGACACATCTAAGAACTCATCAGAGACTTCATACAGGAGAAAAACCTTACAAATGTAGTGAATGTGGAAAATCCTTTACTTGTGGCTCAACTCTTAGAGAACATCAGAGAATTCACACAGGAGAGAAACCTTACAAGTGTATTGAGTGTGAGAAATCATTTAAACATAGCTCAAGTCTTAGAACACATCAAAGAATTCACACAGGAGACAAACCTTACAAATGTAGTGAATGTGAGAAATCTTTTACATATGGCTCAACATTCAGAAACCATCAGAGATTTCATACAGGAGAAATTCCTTATAAATGTAGTGAATGCCAGAAATCTTTTACATGTGTCTCAACACTTAGAAACCATCAGACATTTCATACAGAAGAAAATCCATACAAGTGTAGTGAATGTAAGAAATTCTTTACATCTGGCTCAAATCTTAGAAAACATTACAGGATTCATACAGGACATAAACCTTATAAATGCAGTGAATGCGAGAAATCATTCACATTTGTCTCAACTCTTAAAAGACATCAGAAAACTCATACAGGAGAGAAACCTTACAAATGTAAGGAATGTGAGAAATCTTTTACACATGACTCAAGTCTTAGAATACATCAGAGAATTCATACAGGGGAGAAACCTTACAAATGTAGTGAATGTGGCAAAGTCTTTACGCGCCTCTCAGGTCTAAGAAAACATGAGAAAATTCACACTAGGGAAGAAATTTTCAACAGTCAATAATATAGCATACCTTTTATTCAAATCTGTGTCCTAGAGACCACTGCAGGCTTCATTGTAGAAAATCATGATGAACATGAGAAACCCATGAAAGCCTTAGATAATATCAAAAAGTTTATATTGAGAAAAAGTTCTAAAAATGAGAAACACAAGGAATATTTTTACTACAACAGGTTTTTTTTACCCTTAAATACTGCATAATGAATAAAAAATATAGAATCCAAAACAATGTCCTGTTTTTGCAGCCATTTCCTGGAGACTGAAATATTTCAAATGGAGAAGAACCTGAGTGAATGGGTAAAAATAAATAGCTTTAGGAAATATTAGAAAGTGAAAGAATTCTCTCTGCTTAACTCACATGAAGAAACTTCAACAAGTCATGCTGCTTAGATGAGGCTCTGACAAACTGATCAAGAAAGGATGTCCTTCAACCTGTAGATATGCCTGCAAGTGTGCAGTGTGCTATGGCTGTCCAGTGTTCCTAAGCCGTATCCCATGAAGCTTTGGAGTTACATTATGGAAACTCTGTGCATCCCTTTTTTCCACATATTCCTGTAACTAACCTGAATAAAGCTCATTGATTCAACAAGATGGACTTCAGTGGTGTTGATACTTGGGTCTGGGTGAGTAGATGTGTATTTGTGTTGCACCTCCATAGGAAGTCTATCATACAACATGTGCTAAACCTATTAATTCTTCCTCCAAACCTGTTTTACACCAGGAAATTGATGTTAGAAGGGATTTAAATATCTAATGTTACATTAGATTCATGCCTCTTTGCACCTTATAATGTCCACACTAGAATACCCCAATAAATGCATTGAAGTTGATAAACACAACCTAGTGCTAAAGGTGTAGACTCATGTGAAATTTGACCCTGAAGGAAACACCTACCTCCAAAATGCTACAATAAAGATTCATGTTATCCAACATCAAAATATTGATTCTGGAGTGAAAACCTACCAATAGAAACAATGTGAGATCTTTATAGCTATAATCTGTGGATTTCACAACATAAATGTTTGTGTATAGCTAGGAAATTCCTGAGAGTGTGAAGGAAATGAGCTTATCAATACTCAGCAAAGTTTAAGAAATATTAATTAACCTAAGAAGCACAAAAATTGTAGACAGTTCATATGGAAACTGTGACAGAGAGATTTGTAGACATTCAGCAAACCAAGTGTAATACAATTAAGAAACAAGAGGAGTATATGATCCTCTCTCACATGTCAGAGGGTGAGGATTGTTCTTTTTGAATGCCTATGAAACCTGTTTTGGAAATACTTTTTTATTGCTAGTATTAGAGTTGCTGTCATGTCAACATAGTTTTATAATTATAGAATCCCACTGTCTAGGTGACATGATTACATATTAACATTCATGCTGCATCACTAGATCCTCTTTTACAGAAACAGGGTAAGGTAGGGGCACCTGGGCCTCTTCCTCCAAATAGACTAGCCCCATTTCTGAAAGATGTAGACTTATATCAGGCAAATTAAACAAGAGAGCAAATGTCTAGTGCCAACATTGACTACTCTACCACCATCTGGCTTTCTGTTTCTCAGACTGGTTTCTGTTCTGCATTCTCCAGAGGGACCTTGGTGGACTATTTGCTTCCCAAGCTACTTGGAGGGTTGCTGTCCTTTTCAGGGTTTGTCTCAGCTGCAGATAACTTGCTCATCTAAGTTCATGATGTTTTTGCATGACTTCCACTTGTGGGAGAGTTATAACGATCTTACCAGCTGATTGACAATGTGAACATAATCTCAGCTCCAGTTAACCTGCTGTTAGGACTCACCTCCATATGCTCTGGCCTGCTTCCACCATGTTCCTCCCAAAGATGGTTCCCTAGCCATAATAAACATCCTGCATGTGACCTTACACCAGGAATGTGCATCTCCTCTTTCCTCAGGGCAGACCTTCAGAGCCTGCAAAAGTGGCCTTGCAAACAGGCTCCCTCATCTCCAAGTTACAGCACCCTGTGGGTGGCTCTGGCTTCTGAGTGTGCTGCCATCTTGGCCCTTTTGCCTATGCCTTCTGAATCACAACCCTGATAACTGGTGCTGATGGATGACTGGTGTTCTGGGGAAACTTCAAGATCCTTTTCATTGATTCTGTGTCATCAGCTCCCAGCACTTGAAAAAACACAGAAATTTCCTTTGTCTGTAGACATCACTAAATGGGCACTGTGAGTTCATAGCTCTGAGTTTCTAAGCATCACTTGTACCTGAGTGGAGTGGATGAAGTCCTGAGTGAATATGTACTGTTGACATGGGTTACAGATTGCCAATTAGAGTGGTAGGTAATGAAGAAATGAAAGATACATACAGAAAAGTTGGGATTGCGTTGTCCCATGACTTCTGATGAAGACACACCAGCAGCAGCCTGGAAACTAAGGAAACAGCATTTTTAATACATCTGAAATTCAGGATGTGGGGATATTTTATATAGTTGAATGGGGAAGTAGGATTAGTTAATCTTTTTGCATGTTGAGTGAGTGTCTTTTTTTGGAGCAGAGTCAGGTTGCAGCCATCTATGAGGAGAAAGCTGTGGTTACTAGTTTTTGTACAAACAGTCAACATCAACATATGGGCCATACAAAAGATTTGCTATTTCCCTGTGCCTGAATATGGGGAAGGTTTTGCCATTTCCATGGATCTGAGACTTTGTGATCCTGGACATTTCCATGCCAGTTTCAATAAACACAATAACTTATCTCCCTACATGTACCTTTTCTTAGTTTTGGTTTATATTTTTGTGAAGAGACACCATGACCAAGGCAACTTTTATAAAGGAAAACATTTAATTTTGGCTGGCTTACTGTTTCAGAGATTTAGTCCATTATCATCATGGATAGAAGCATGGTGGCATACAGGAAGATATGGTGCTGGAGAAGGATCTGAGAGTTCTTGATCTGCAGGAAGCAGAAGGTACTAGGTCTAGTTTGAGTGTATGTGATGTCAAAATACACCTCCACAGTTACACACTTTCTCCAATAAGGCCACACCATTTAATAGTGCCAGGCATTCAAACATATGAATCTATCTGGGCTATTTGTACTCAAAACACTACATAACCTAAGTGGAGTATGTTTGCTTGGCATTAAAGAAAGCTCACAATGAACTAAGCATAGTTTCTTGGGGTCCTGAAAACTAGTGTTGTCTTCTTTAGCAGAAATGCTTCTGCTGAGAACATCTGAGATGAAGGAATGTCCTGCCGATCTTTTGCTCAGTTGGTGAGAGTGGCTATTTAAATTAATGTTCTTTAAGGAGCATTGTGTTTTTCCTGCCATTTCTCTTTTTCTATGCTAAAAGGAAGTACCTCACTTAGGACCCTGAATAGATCTCTGTCATTTATTTATTGAATACCTGGTCTCATTTATCCATGCTGGCTTTGAACTCACTAAGTAACTAAGCTTGACCACGAATTCTTGATCCTGCTTTCACTTCTCAACTGATAATATTGTAGGCATAAACCACCTCACATGACTTATACAATACTGGGTATCAAATACAAGGCTTTCTGCATGCTAACTGAGATGTCTCTTTGATTTCTCTCTTTCTGGAATTCAGCATGTATGTGTGTGCTTCAGTTTCATTCTGTTGCTCTGACAAATGCCCAAAAACAATCTAGTGAGGGAAGGGTTTATTTCAGCTTACAAATCCAGGTCACAGTTCATCATTGAAGGAAGTTAGGCCTGTAACTCAAGCAGAAACTAGATGCAAAATCATGTATAAGGTCTGGTTCCTGGTTCACTCACCCATAGATATATAGCTTTGTTTTTTTTTTTTAATACAGGCTAGGATCTCTTCTGCATCAATAAATAATCAAGATTGTCACTCAGAGATTGGCTTGTGGGGAATTAATCATTCTAAAAGTGTGCAAGACTCAGCCTAATAGCACAGAACTTATGCTACAGATACTCTAAATGCTCCATGTCTGTAACCTAGAATTTATTGTGAATGCACTGTGTTGGACTCAAACCACTAAACCAGCATTCATGGTGTATGTACTCTGATTGGCTCATGACTATAGGCTAGAATTCATGGTGCATGCACTGTGGTTTGCTCTTGGATATAATGCAACCCTCATGGAACATATACTTTTTGGGGATGACACATGTATACCATCACTCAGTATGCAGGTATTGTCAAAAGCTCATCCCTATAACTCAGCAATCATCATGAATGTACCATGTTATACTCAAGCACTCATGATTCATGAAATGTGAGAGGCTTCAACTGGTAACCCAGACTCCATGGTATATGTACTGTGGGAGACTCATGCCTATAACCCAGCATTCATGATATATTTACTGCAGGAGGCCGATGGCTCTAACCCTAAACTCATGGTTCATATACTATGGGAGAATCCAACCTTCATACCACACATATGTTGCATGTGCTGTGGAAGATTCATGCCTATACTTCAGTACTAATGGTGCATTTACTATGGCAGGTGTTGGAGCCTATTTTTAGGTTTCCTAGTGGCTTTACCCAGCAGGTCTACATAAAGAGGATTATTGGACCACAGGCCTGTGTACAGGTGTCTGAGATGGTCTGCACTTGGCTGTGCTGGGGGGAGGTCTTTTGCTCTACCCCTTGGCATTTCTTTAAATACCTTAGGGCAGAGACAGTTGGGGCCTGATGGGATTAGGATCCAGGCCCTCTTGAGGGTATCCTGTATTTCCTATCTTTTCCTCTCCCATCTTTCTAACTAATATTTTCTGCTGCTTCTACTCAAGAGTACTCTGGGGAAATATGAGGGTGAGGGATGGCTCCCCACAGATGGCACCACTGAACAGGGACTAAGACAAAAAGTACACACACACACACACACACACACACACACACACAGAGACTATATATATATATATATATATATATATATATATATATATATATATCCAGAGTACTTGGTGAAAAGAGGAGTTAGATTCTGCCAGTAAAGCAGTTGCATCAGTCTGATTTTTTAATGAAAAACAGTTAAATGAGGTTTTTATCCTCAGCAGAAAAAGAAAAAATGGACTGGAAGGATGTCCGAATATGAGGCTGAAGCATAGAATCCTCTCTATCAAGATTTCTCTCTGTCTCTCTATTAATTTATATCTATGAAAAATAAGGAAAGTAGGAAATAGATACATAGTACTGGAAGAAATTTAGAGTAACGTAGTAAATGGAAATATTGGGTTAGGAATATAGAAAGAAAAAATTAGGATAAAGATAAGCAACTCAACAGAGAACTATGTCTTTAATTTTCTAACTTTGGGGCTAGGAACACAAGCTGGGAAAGATCAGAGGAGAAGAATAAACAGGCAGAAAAAAAGATTCCTGTGGGAAGCTTTTGGTCCCAAGCAACAGGAGAACCTAATTCTCCCTGAGGCAAAATGCAGGAAAACTTGGTGGTCTCTCTCTTTCTCAAAAACTAAAAACAAACAAACAAACAAACAAACAAAAAACAAAAAACCTTAATCTCTCTAAAAAACTTAAAAAAAGAAAAAAACTTAATCTTTCTCTCTCAGAAACTAAAAAACTTTTAGCATTTTCTCAGTTTCTTTCTGTAAGGGCAAAATTAGATTCACCTGGAAGAGCACAGGAATTCACCTGCGATTTAATCTAAGAAAAAACAATAAATCCTATCTGCTAAAGTTCTGTCTCTCTAAGGTAGGAAACAATCAGCAGCCAGAAGTTCCCTATGTTTATAGCCTAGTGAAAAAGGAAAGACAGAAAGCCAAAGCAAGGCCAGCTTCCCTGAAAGGTGAAGAGACAGGGGAGGGGTTGCTGGTGAGAAGGAAGCAATGGAAGCTTTAAAAATCCTCCCTGCAATGAAGGAGGCCGGGCTTGAGTTCCCAAAAATCTCTCTTCTAAGCCCTGTTTCTGCAGGCCAATAGAAATCCTTCTGCAGCTAGAGCCTAACCAAAGGATCTTGGGAAAGTGCAGGGCAGCTTTAGGAAGCTGCTGGCACAGACAAAGCAATGAAGCCGAGCTATGACTGTGGCTGCAGCTGTGCTGTCAAGTCAGGAACTCTGTCTGGGGCAGGATCTGAGCCAAGACAGGATGGAGAATATCCAGGAGAAAAGCTCCCTTTTTTTAAATCAGGGCAAGGACCTTTCTGGGAAAGCTTTGTTTCAAGTGCTTTTGGTTTCACCCACTGACTCCTGGTGAGGAAAGGGAGTGAAGCCCTGAAGGGTTGGTGCCTCCAGCAATAAGCCACAAGACAAATAAATGCAACCACCTTGGGGACTAGGTCAGGTGAAAGGCCTGATTAGGGAAGTACACCTGTCCTAATGTGAGCTTAGGGATAACAAAAACCTCCCTTGATAAAAAAGCAGAAGCTTGATTTCAGTATGAACACAAACCACATAGAACCTGAAAATAGAAATGGAGAAGGGACAGATTTCTCCCTGAAAGGTGCAGGACCTGGGGAGAGCTGCAAGATTCTGAGGCAGATTCAGGGAGAAAATCCCCCACCACCAGAAGCAGCTAGCAGAGGAACAGAGTGGCAGCCAGAGGCATCTGAAGCTCTACATCTGGGGTGGGCTGGGGTAACAAGCAGGACTAGATAAAGATCTATCAGGGAAATTCTCTCTGAAGGAGCTGTAGGAAAGCTCTGCTTTAAGTGCTTTTGTTCCTGTTCACTGACTGGCTGGGGCAAATGAACAAGACCCTAAGGGAATTTTGGTATCAGGGATGCCCGCCTCTATGTATACTCACAAGGCAGGTGTAATTCCGATCCCAGGCCAGTATCAGATGAAAAAAAAAAACCTATTAATGTGAGCTCAGGGAGAACAGAAATCTTTTGAATCAAGAAGCCTCCCATAGAGAAGAAAAAAGCAAGGCTGGTAAAAGTTAACTTGGAAGTTGACTCCCAGACCCAAAAAGAATTATGGGAAATGGAGTCCGAAAGGTAGCTCATCACAGCGGGCTGATATAAGAGAAATGCATTCTGGGAAAGGTAGTTTTTCTGATAAAGATGGCAGTATTGCTCAGAAAAACTGTTTTTTCAGCTCGAAACGATGCTCATGGTAAACTTAAAATACAGTTTTTCGACAATTAAGAAGGAGCTGGGCGGTGGTGGTGCACACCTTTAATCCCAGCACTTAAGAGGCAGAGGCAGGTAGATGTCTGTGAATTTGAGGCCAGCCTGGTCTACACAGTGAGTTCCAGGAACGGCTCAAAGCTACACAGAGAAACCCTGTCTCGAAAAACCAAAAACAAACAAACAAAAAACACAAAGAAAGAAAAGAAAATTAAGAAGGAAAAAAATTGTCTGAGAATCTATTGAGTGTTAGTCCCAATGAAAAATTGTAAGGATATGGAACTCAGAGCTGTGCTGCTTTTGGCTCCTTTGAGAAAATGCCTTATATTGCCTACTAGCTGTGCAAGAGGTTTTTGCAAAGAGCTTTATGACAGTTCAATATGGTAATTTAACCCTCATCCTGAAGTGAAGCTTTTTGGTAGAGCAAACCAAAAGTTCTGCTGTTACAGAAACATTTGTTTGAATTGAAGCACTCAGGGGAGCTGCTATGAATTTGGTTAAAGGGACAGCCTCTAGTTAGAAACAGTTTTCTGCTGAGTGCATCTCTGTTGGTTCTGGAACAGCTGAGACAGCTTGGCGGGAAAGGTGACTTTGGGGAGTGGCATTGTCCTGAGAGTGTTACAGTGCCCTAGCAACAAGTGTTACAGCACTCACTAACTCCAAGCGTTGAAAGAGCCATTGACAAATTAGGCTCTTGTTTCCAACTGTCAGGAGAACTTTCTGAATGATATCAAAGCTGATTATAAACTCTGAACTTTACTATTAACGCTGAACTTTAGACTTCCTGTCTTGTTCTATAGTTTTCTCTTAAATAGGTTCAGTAAATAGTGCTTCTAAAATCTTTTCTAAGAGATAGGTGATATGTAAAGTGATAATAGTTAAGAGATTCTTCCTAGTGTAAGTTAGTTCTGTTAAGAATAAGAAGTAGAAAATTGTTCTCTGTCTTGTTGGAAGTTGTTAAATCTCTTCTAGTTGTTAAGAAATCTCTTTTAGGTGTCTGCTAAGTTAGATATTTGCTAGGGTAGCCCTATAGAGAGTTTGCTAAGAGATTCTTCCTAGTGTAATTAGTTAAGAGTAAGAAGGATCTTTGCTAAGGTAGTCCTATAGAATTTCCTAAAGAATATAAGCGTGTATGAATATAAGAAGTATATTTGCTAAGGTAGTCCTATAGAATTTCTTTAAGAATATAAGCCTGTAAGAAATATAAATAAGTATATGTTGAATGTGAGTTTATGAAAAAGTACAAATGTTCAATGTGAGTCTAAATGCTTAATGTAAATACATGTAGTAAATGGCCATGCTAGTTGTAAATGTAAGTTTAAATAAGAAGTATAAATAAAGTAAGCTTTAGGCATAAAGATTTTGTGTAGGCTTAAATAAAGCTTAGGTAAACTTAGGGCAGAGTAGGTTTTCCCAACCTGGGATGTAGAAAACAGTGTCCATATCAGACTGCAAACTTGTCAGTTCCAAAAGCCACCAATAACAACAAGAAGCAGGTTCAGATGCTGCCATCTTCAGAAAACAACAGCAGAACATATATGGCTGAGACCCATTGAGCATCGTAGCTTCTCAATCAGCTGATGCCAAGAGCCAGTGCAAGCAGCAGCAGCCAGATATCAACACAGTGCAGGTGGCAGATGCATGAGGGTCTACAAGCTTTCAACCAAAAGGAAGCCACGGTGAGAAGTGAACACTAAGCTGTGAGAAAGGCTAATGGCAGGCAGCAGCCTGGAAAGCCCAGCTAAGACACTACACCATGAGAAAGGCGAATGCCAGACAGAGACTTGGAGAGCCCAGTGGCTTATTTTACCTTGGGAAAGGTGAACAGAGAGCAGTGATGAGCAACAGAGACTGCAGAGACCAGACTGCTTCTGGAGGCTGAGAGCAGAGCAGTGTTAGCACCAGATGAGCAGCTGGGACATGCAGAAACTGCTGAATGCTACAGAGGATTCCAGGACCTGCAGTGCTGAATACTGGACCATTAGTGAAGCAGATAAGGGGTCCCAAAAAAGCTACAGTTCATAGTGGCTGGGTTTCCTCCCAGAGCCAGGGATGCTATAGGAAAGCCATGACTCAGCTGTAGCAGCTGGAGTGTGGCGTGAGGTGAAGCTCTCTAGCCTCAGGACGTAGAGGTCCAGGAATAGCCTGGTTCCAGAAGGCTACAGACTGCAGAGTGCAGTGGTAGCTGAGTATGGAAGTTGCAGAAACGCTTGCTTGTACTAAAATTGTTAACTGCAAATGTTTTGGTTATGGGACTACTCATATTTGGAGCTGTTTGCTATACACAGACTTAAGGGCAGCTGACAAGCCAGACTCTGATTTCAAGAATTCAGCAGAACTTTTAGTAATGGTACCAGATCTCTTTTTGCACTTTTGAACTTAAGGAATGAGATGGACAGTGATGATTTCATTACAATGAGACAGTTTGAATTTACTTATATATTTAGAGTCTACAAATGCTGATGATTTATGAAACTGCTTATGTAATTGGTTTTGTTTTAAAAATGAAACTGTTTAAACAGAGAAGTTTTGTTTTTTCTAACTAAGCTCATAAATTAATTTGAAAAATTATAAAGAAAAGGAGGAGTGTTAATTTTCCTCAGTCTATTTAATTTAAAATATTTTCATGTTACTTGAGTGAATTAATGTTATGTTTTGTGCAGTTCTGTTAAGAAATTGTTTTTGAATGTAGGTTTGTAGGTTGAATGTAAGTCTGTAAGAATTAAAATTGTATATAGTAATGTTTATGTTAGAGTTATTATGTTAACCTATTGATATTGATGCACCATGGTTTGGTGAAGCTGAGGAAGTATTTAAGTTTCTTGTGAATACATCAGAAGTTTATCCTATGTTTTGTTAGCAAGAAATTCAAATGGTTCTATTAAGAGTTTGTTTTAAGCTGTAATATTGAGAAACCTGTAATTATGTATAGCAATATTTATGTTAGAATTACATTAATCTGTTAATGTTAATGATAAAGCTAAGGGAATTTTTAGGTTTGATGCCATTGCGTCAAGAGTTTATTGATTTAAAAATGGGCTTGATGCAGCTAAGACTGCTGTAGTCACCTTACACCCATTCCAAAAAAGAAATGCCATCTTTATCATGCTCTACTCCTATACTCTGAGGTGTGACAACATGGAGATTGCTGTGAGCTCTTAAAGGGGAGTTGTTTTTTATATATTAAGAAGGGGGGACCTGTTAGAGCCCATTTTTAGGTTTCCTAGTGGCTTTACCCAGCAGGTCTGCATAAAGAGGATGATTGGACCACAGGTCTGAGTACAGGTGTCTAAGATGGTCTGCACTTGGCTGTGCTGGGGGGAGGTCTTTTGTTCCATGCCTTGGTGTTCCTTTAAATACCCTAGGGCAGAGACAGTTGGGTCCTGATGGATTAGGATCCAGGCCCTCTCAAGGCTATCCTGTATTTTCTATCTTTTTCTCTCCCCTTTATCCTTCTAACTAATATTTTCTGCTGCTTCTACTCAAGAGTACTCTGGGGAAATGTGGGGGTGAGGTATGGCTCCCCACAGGCAGGCTAAAACAAGTATCCCAAATAACATGGTGTTTGTACTGTGGGATGATTATGCCTGCAATCCAGCACTCATTGTAAATGTGCTGTGGGATGCAGAATCCAGTAACTCAGCATTAATGGCCAATGTACTGAGTTTGGGTCATGGATGTAAAGTAACATTCCTGGTGCATGCATTATAGGAGATTAATGCATATAAGCCAGAATTCATGCTGCATGTACTGTGGGGTCCCATAGCTGTAATCTATCCCTCATGGTGCATATACTATGTGTAGCTTACATCTATAACACAGCACTCATTGTGAATTGTTGGAGCCCACTGACATTTCCTAGTGGCTTTACCCAGCAGGACTTTATAAGAGGATGATTGGGCCGTGGGTCTGGATACCAAGTATTTGGAAGAGTCTACACTTGGTTGTATCTAGCAATGGGGAGGTCTTTTGCCTTGCCCCTTGGCATTGTTATAAAAAGCCCCTTTGAATAAAGTTCTGGGCTGGTGGGTTTTAACCCAGGCCCTCTCCAGGCATTCCTGTGTTTCTGTCTTTCCTCTCATCATCTAGGTATCTCTTTCTATCTAAATATTTCCCACTTCCTGCTCAAGAGTACCCTGGTCATAAAAGTGGGGACTGGTCCCAGAAACAGGGACAAACCAGGGACTTGGTGAAAACTGGGGAGTTGGCCCTGCAAGAAGCAATTGTACTGGTCTGGTTTTGTAGAAAAAAATGAAGGTAGGGTATTTATTCTCAGGAGTGAAGATAAGGGGCTGAAAAGATGCCTGCATGAGGCTGCAGCAAGTGTCTGTCTCTGTCTATGTTTCTCTTTCTGTCTAGCAAAGTAAGTCATAAGTGTAGTTTGATAAATGTAGGTTTAGGTGTATTAGCATAGAATAAGACTTATTATTATATATAATTATATATATATATAATTTATATATATATATATATATATATATATATTCTAAGTTGTATCTATAACTCCTAGTCCTCAATCTCATCAAAGACCTGACAAGGAATATAATGGTACCTGAGAAATGGAAGATGGATACAAGCAACTTTCGGGAATCTTGCAAGAGTAGACAGAGACAGCTGGACAGTCACCTAATGTTTCTCAGCATTGTTGGTGCATTCAAATTGGCTACAGGCCTAGAGTATCTGACAGACCATTTTCAGAAGCAGGAATTTTGAAAGACCATCTTACCCTGTCTTGGTAGCGTTCAGAAGTCACTTTTCTTTGCATCCCGCTTGTCCAGAAGGACAGCTCTCATATTGTCAGCAGTTGAGGCAAGGGCAGTTCTTTGCCCAATAGGCCATTTTGTGCCAAGAAGACAAACTTCCAAATGGAAATGTATTAAAAGCCCAATGTTCTCTCGTGATCAAATTGGTGCTGCCAGGAGCAATTGTGTCTCACTTCAACAGAATTCTAAATTATTTAAATGCCATATTCTCTAGGTCTATGAAGTGTTTGAAGATAACCTGTCCATCTGACATATGTTTCTGTAAATCTGGATAACCTAACTTACATCACTATAGAGATGACAAGCATAGGTGACTATAAATCTGTAAGTCTTATCGACCGAAATAACCTAAGGACTAAGGCTTCATGTAAACAAGGTAAACAGTCTATAAGCAAATATACAGCAGAGGACGATGACTTCAAAATTGTGACAATACTCAAGATATTTATAACAGAGGTAGGAATGTATAGTGCAATATGCAATATGACAATAACCTTAAATATATATCAGTATACAGAATATCTTAAACAGACGTAGAACATACATACAGTATGACAGATATAAATTTACATTTGTATCAATATACAAATATTTTAATTAAGAGTAAAAATATGTGTACATTATAACAAATATAGCTCTGTATTTGTATCAATATACAAATTATCTTAAACAGGAATATTAAAATAGTTTATATTTGTATCAACATATAAGAATTCATGACAGTGCAAATTACAATGCAAATTATCTAAGGCTGCTATTTTACTAAATTTGTTTATTAGTGTATACAATAATCTACCATAATATCTTCTACCTATCCATTCCATTTCTTCTTTTCCTTTTTCTTTAGACACTTTTTCTTTTCTTAAGGAGAATACTGAGTTTAATAGTTTCTTCCACCCCCAACCCTATAACCATCAACCATAACCCTGAGAAATATGAAAACTTAGGGAGAAGGAGCGTCGTTTTCATAGAATTGCTTCCTGCTGTTTAGGGGGTGATGGTATCTCTGTTGGGTACTGTAAGAAAGGTCAGATAGTTAAATCTCAGTTAGACTAACTGTAGGTTCCACAGCAAGTCTCAAAGTAGTGGGTAAGATAGTCTGAAATTCTGAGAAGAAGTGTAGTATGATGATGATTACCATGGCATCATTCTGGATTGGGTAGAGTTGTTTTGGGGGGCCCATCTTCCTTCTGGAGACTTCAGAGATTGCTATTGGAAAAACTTATTTTTTAACAAAATGGAAATATTGGATTTAAAGATGACATGACATGTAAGAAAGGATTCTGAGAAATCAAGAGTAAGAGAATTAGAATCGTGAAGACAATGGTCCCTTTTTATTGGTTTCCTTCTGTCCCACACCAGAGGGCTCTTCTGATATGGGACTGAAGAATCTCTCAACCTTTTCTTTTAGCAATATGCTTGGGTTTAGAGAAGGAGTGAGCCAATTCCATCTCCAAAGCCATCTTGGTTTATAATTGAATTGGAACCACAACTTTTCTAGAATGATAGAGATATAGATGTTAGACAGTGAGATTTTACCCTGTGTAGATTGGGACCAATAGATTCTTTCTTTCTGCTGTAAACATCCGGGTATCCAAGGCCTTATGATTTCTGGAAGATGAGTATTTCCATTATCCTGGAAAGACAAAAACAGAACCCTACCCTAACCTTTGATTGTTAAATTTTTCTTAGAACTTGTAGAGATGTCACATTGGTGGATGAGCTTTTACTTCTCCTCAGCAAGGGGTTTCTCTTGTTCGAATCAAATTTTTATGAATTTTGTTGGTGTCCATAGCTTTTCTTCTCCTGCAGAAACAAAAGCAAAACCCCTTCCCCAACATAGGACATATCCAGGTTTCCATTCTGAAGTCAACATATCTTTGAAATAAACCGGTTGGTTTAGCTCAGGAGTTTTGTCTGTCGTCCAGTGTCTCTCCACAGCTGTTGTTCCTTTCTCATCAGCATTGAGAAAAACCAAGGTTAATGAGGCACTATGCAATCTATTTCTAGGAGTCATTGTTACCTGTTGCTGTTTATTTAGCATATCCTTTAAGGTTCAATTGGAAGTTCTTTCTATGACTGCTTGGCCTGTGGGATTGTGTGGTATACCTGTAACATGCTTTATATTGTAATAAGCAAAGAACTGTCTCATTTTATTGGAGACATATGCTGGGGCATTGTCAGTCTTAATTTGTACAGTTATTCCCATGATGGCCATAATTTCTAATAGGTGTGTAATCACAGAATCAGCCTTTTCAGAACTCATAGGAGTTGCCCACTGCAATCCTGAATAGGTGTCAATGGTATGGTGTACATACTTTAATCTTCCAAATTCTGCAAAAGGAAGAATATCTATCTGCCAAATTTCATTTCTTTGTATACCTTTTGGATTGCTCCCTGCAGGTAATGGAGTTTGGTTATAGAAGGAACAAGTAGGACATTTTTTTTCACAATATCCTTAGCTTGTTGCCAAGTGATGGAGAAATCCTTCTTCAAACCTTTGCATTTTACATGGTGTTTCTTATGAAATTCTGAGGCTTCTAGCACATTACCTATTAGTAACTGATCAATCTCATCATTACCTTATGCTAGAGGTCCTGGCAGACCTGTATGGGATCTGACATGTGATATATATATATATATGGGATGTTTCCTTTTTCTGATGATTTCCTGCAATAGTATGAATAATGAAGTTAATTCTGTATTATCAGGAATAAATTCAGCAGTTTCAATATGTAAAACAACTCTCTCTGCATATTGAGAGTCAGTGACTATATTGAGGGGTTCTGTGAAGTCCATCAGTACCAAAGAATGGCATACAGTTCTGCCTTTTGTACAGAGTTGCATGGACTTTGTACCACTTAACTTAAGTCTCCTGATTTGTATCCTGCTTTCCTTGATTTATTTGCATCAGTATAGAATGTGAGGACTCCAGAAATTGGCTTTTGTCGTACAATGTGAGGAAGGACCCATTCAGTCTTCTTTATGAATTCCTTTCTCTTGCTTTGGGGATAATGGTTATTAATCTCTCCCAAACAGTTACTGCAGGCTCTCTGCCAGTATTCATCTTATGATCAATATGCATCTTTCCATATTGATAAAATTTCCTCATTAGTTAAAGGTACTACAGTTTCTGCTGGGTCCATTCCTGCCAACTGGTGAAGTCTTAATTTAATTTTTTGAATCAAATCAGAGATCTTTTCTATATAAGTTTTTAATTTCTTATTTGGTTTACATGGTAGGAATGTCTCCTGTGGAAAGAAAATCAAAACCTGTTCCCCAACATAATACATATAATGGTTTCCATTCTTAGGCCAACACATCTTTAAAGTATACAGTCTTATTTAGTTCAGCATTTTTTTCTATTATCCAATGTCTCTCTGCAGCTGTTGCTCCCATTTCATTAGCATTTAAAAAGTTGAAAGTTAATAAAGCATTGTGGAATCTATCTCTAGAGATCATTATCACCCCTTTCTGTTTATTACATATTTTCTTTATAGTGTGATAAGAACTTTCTATAACTGCTTGTCCTATAGAATTGTGTTGTATACCTGTAATATGCTTTACATTGTAATATCTAAAAAATGTTTCATTCTACTAGAGACATATGCTGGAGCATTGTCAGCCTTAATTTGTACAGGTATCCCCATGATAGCCATAACATTTAATAAATGTGTAGTGACAGAATCAGCCTTTTCAGAACTCAAAATATTTGCCCATTGAAATCTTAATGTATAAATCTATGGTATGTTGTACATATTTTAATTTTCCAAACACTGCAAAATGAAACACATTCATTTGATAAATTTCATTTCTTTGAGAACCCTTTGGGTTAATTTCTGCAAGTAGCAGACTTTGGTTATACAAAGAACAAGTAGGTTTTTTCCTTGTAATTTCCTTGGCTTGTTGCCAAGTGATAGAGAAGTTTTTTTTTTTTTCATGCCCTTGTTAATAACATGGTAGTTTTTTTTTTTATGAAACTCTGAGGCTTATGAAATTCTGGACAAGGCAGTGAATAGAGCCACAATAAACAGAAATCAAAATGTGTTCTGTGGCAGCATACAGTTGGTTCTGTGGGGATAGCCAATGAAGAGTAAGTGACAGAGTAAACAAAAGGTGAGCATGATGAACAGGATGTAACTGACAGCCTGATTTGGGGCCTTGACAGTAGAAATTTCTCTGTGCTCTCCCAAGACTACAATAACAAGAGCTGTGAACACAGAGACACCCAGGGACATGGCTGTGAGTTTCTTCCCCAAGCAATCATTGTTGGAGAGAAAAGTCCAAGTTTTCTGGAGACAGTGGCTCTTCTCTGCAATTGCATAATGTGTTTCTAGGCACTGAACATAATTATCCATAACTTGTAAAAATGCGGATGATCATTAGTTCATACTCATGTCTTCCCTTGATCCTAGCCCAGCTATCATTACCACTGGATTGTTATGTGAAATAACTTTCTTTGTTATTTGAGGCACAAATAATTTAGCAGTCTGCACAGAATAGTTTTCCAAGTTAAGGTTTCTTTTGCCTTGATAAAACATGAATAACAAAAGCTACTTGGATAAGAAGGGTATGTTTCACCTTATAGCTCAAAATCCAACAGTGATGTGATCCAGGCAAGGACTCAGGGCAGGAACCTCAACACATGAACTGCAGCAGAGACCATAGATGTGTGATGCTTACTGATCTGCCTCCACCGATTTACTCAGCTTGCTTTATTACACTTCTCAGGACCACCTCCCCATGAGTGGCACCACCGACAGTGTGCTGGGCCTGTGCACATTAATCACTAATTAAAGAAATGTCTTATATGCCTTACCACAGGCCAGACTTTGGAGGGATTTTCTCAGTAGTGGATTCCCCTTGTCATATGTATCTCTAACTTGTGTCATGTTGATAAAGAAACCAATCAGGACACAGCCACCGTTGTTTCCATTGCTTTTCCTGACATATAATAGAATATTTTATATTTTTGTTGTGTTTCGACTAGAATATGTGCTCCACCTTTTATAGTATTGTAGTAACTTATATAAGAGATTATCAAACTGGAGTTCAAAATTAATTACAGAGGGAGATCCATGGGCAGCTGGCCTACCTGGTCTTCTGGCAAGTGTGGCCTCGTTTGGGCAGAGGATGTTTGTCTGGTCTTCAGGCAGGCATGACCTTGACCCAGCAGCTGGGTCACTCAGAGACCTAGAATAGAACAAAAATGTGAAATTACTCCTCACAACATTCTGGTATACTCATAGGTCAGTGCCTATCCCACTCATCATTGGAGTGGCTTTTTCCAGGAGCTGATGGATGCAGATGCAGATTTCCATGCCCAATCATTGGGCAGAGATCAGGGAACTCTACAGAACAGGAAGAGAAATTATTCCAGGGGCCATAGGGGTCAAGGACACCAGGAGAACATGACGCACAAAATCAACTAAGGAGGGGTCATAGTGGCTCACGGAAACTGAAGCAGCAATCACAAAGCCTGCATGGGTCTCTGCTAAGTCCTCTGCATTTTTTATTATTGGTTTTTTGCTTGGGATTTTTGTGGAACTCCAAACAGTGTGCATGTTGGTATGCCTTCTTTCATCTTTTCTGGGGACACTCCCTCCTACTCAGTTGCCTTGCCCATCCCTAATATTATTGCATCTTGTTATGCCATGTTTGGTTGATATACCTGAGTGGCCTTCTGTTTTCTGAAGGGAAACAGAGGAGTAACAGATCTGGGAGAAAAGGGGGATGTGGTGAGGAAGTGGGAAGAACAGAGGTATAGGAGGCTGAGAGGGTGAAGTAGGAGGAATGGGGGGAGGGAAAATTGAGTTGGGATGTATTGTATGATAGAATAATAAATAAAAAGAAAAAATGAATTTGTTCCTGATACTCCTTCTAAAGAAATTTTTGTCAATTTCAAAATGGACATTTGAATTTATCAGATGATAGTCCTTAAAAATTTTTGTCCACTAATGGTGGCCTCAGAGGTAAGACTGCTACTGTTATTCAAAAAAATCACTTTCATTAGAATATTTTTTCTCCTATGGATTTGAAATGGATAGCATTTACTACTAGTTAAGATCTTTTCTTCTCTTCCTTTCTTACTCCAACACTGTCTCTCCCTCTTTCTCTCCCTCTTGTGTGTGAGACAGGGGAGCACATGTATGCCACAGCGAATGTTTGGAACATCTGGATGTCAAAGATCAACTTGGAGGACTTGGTTCTCTCCTCTTGTTCTGGATTCTGTGATCAAATTCAGGGTATCAGGGTTTGGGCTTTAGGTCCTTTATATATTAAGGGATTTCCGTGGCCCTTAAATTATTGAAGGTGCAAAATTTTCAAGAGTAATCATAATATATTTTCATCAAAATATCCATTTAATAGCACTGTTTAGATTCTCTTTGTTCCTCCTGAAACACATTGTTTATATTCTCTTACCAATAGGTAATGAATTTAAAACCCAAGTAAAGCATACATCATCGTGATTTATTTAATGTCACATTTTCTATAGGTTACAATTTTCAGTATTTCTGCCTCTTGATTTTGGCTCATGAGCTTAATCTCAGCACTTGGGAGGCAGAGGCCAGTGGATCTATGTGAATTCAAGGCTAGTCTGATCTAATGAACAGGTTCCAGGACAGCCAGGACCACACAGAGAACACCTGTCTTGAAAAATACAAACAAAACAAAACTTAATTTCTGTAATTCTGGGATTAAAGACCTGTGCCATCACCACCTGGCATATATTTTTATTTATTCTTCTCATACAATGCATCCTAATCACAGTTTCCCATCTCCTTACTCCTCCCAGCCGCCATCTCCCCTCTCCACCAGATCCGCTGCTCCTCTGATTCTCTACAGAAAAGGGCAGGTTCCCAGGGATGTCAACTGAACATGGCATGAAAAGATTCAATAAGACTAGGCACAAACCCTCATAGCAAGATTGGGTGAGGTAACCCAGTAAAGGAAAAAGATCCCAAGAGCAGACAACAGGGTCAAATACATCCCTACTCCCAGTGTTAGGAGTCCCACAAAAGTGCCAAGCTAACAACCAAAACCAATATGTAGAAGACCTAATGCAGAGCCATGCATACCTCGTGATTGCTGCTGCAGTCTCTGTGAGCCTCTATGAGCCATTCTTAGTTGATTTTATGGGCCATGTTTTCCTCCTGGTGTTCTTGGCCCATCTGGTTCCTACATTTCTTCCTCTCCCTATTCTTCAGGGTTTCCTGAGCTCCAACGGGAGGATCCCAGTGGAGGTCTCCAGTTTGGGCTCTGGCCAATGTTTGGCTATGGGGGCTGGTGGCCATGTGAGAGGAGCATCAGGTGGCCATTAAATTTTCAAGAGATTAGCCCACCAGGAAGGAAGGCACTGATGGGTGAATCTTGGATAGGCAAGGCCCTGAGGCTTTCTTTGACTCTGGACTGTCTCTTGGTACTGGTGTGCCTTTACATGTTTGCTGCTTTTCTCTGGTCTGCCATTTTTTCTCTGGGATCTGGCATGGTGTAAATGGGTGTAGGGAGAGCCCCACTGCCTTTAATGTAGTGTGATTGGAAATATGCTGCTCTACTTGGCATTTTTCCTATGGATTATTATGAAGATGATTTCCTCTTAAGCTGTACTCTTTAACTGAAGCAGTGATTTAATACTATAATAGTTTTAGTTTAAAAGGGATTTGATGATTAAGAGTTTTTGATAAATATAGTAAGGGACTATGATAGGGGTTAGCTTAGTAGGGAAATTAATATAGGTAAAGGTAGGATTAGTGTTGCCCCACCC